>JAOUZG010039001.1:208230-246029 GCA_026289955.1 Argiope argentata | reverse complement strand
AGTGAATATAAAATGGATAGAAGTTGATTGCGTTGGCAGGTTAAAAGAATGTCGGGGAAAGAAAACTGTAATGTCTTTCGAAATTCGAGAAAATACTTCTATAGATATTAATAGTATTCCAAGTAAATCAATATTGTTACACAGAAGAATTACTACATTTGTGACTCAGTATATCAAATCGAACTATTTGCTCATAATTTATTTTTATTATTTATTTGAACAGATAAAATTATAACTTCTACAGTGTAGTAAAAAAAAAAAGCCCTTTCCCTATGTATGAAACCCTAGTGGCCTATCCGCTGAACCAATCGAACCAAAATTTCAGACATGGTTGTTTGAAGGTATGCGCTGGAGATTGTGATGATTCTAAACAATTTAGAGCTCGGTTACCATGAGAGAATTTTGAAATTTTCAAATGGCAACACCCACTTTTTCCTTAAGCAAATTGATCAGCGTATTGAAAAACCACAAATGTCGTTGGAATTATGAACGTGTGGCGAAAATTCCGGCTTAAAGTGTTTGCAAAGGAGAGCAATATAAAAGACCAATGACAACACAGAGAGGAGCAGCGTGGTGCGTGGGTGGATGGACGTTAAATCTGTAAAAAGGTTTTGTGATGTGTGTGAACTACAAGTCAGACTTCTGCTCTTGGGGGGCTCAAGAGCTCATACCCTGAGAAGCTACTGTACCCCTTCTTCCGTTGTAAGCAATTGCACGAAGCAAGCACGAAGAACAGCAATTGTAATTATTTAATAAAAAATAACTGAAACAAAATTTTTCTTTGTTAATCTAAGTAGGAATTGATTTTACAATTAACTGTGGCTACAATTTCAGTTTGTCTCTTTTTTATTAATTTTCATTTTAAATTGTAGATCATATTTTTTTAAATATCTTTTTTTTTTAATGTAATCCAAAACTGCCTCCCTCCCGATCCCTACCAGGCACAGCTTTGGTATTTGACCTGAGAGCCAAGTAGTTCTTCTCACAACGAAAAAAAAACAGCGTTTAAATTTGAAGTTTTGTTCTTTTAATGAGATATTTCTTTACCTCTCATTCAGCACGAAACAAAAACTGTAGTTTGTTGTTGCAAGTTTTATACTTGAATTGTGCCTCATTTTTACTTCTTGTTTTATAAGGTGGAGCTGGTGTGATAGGAGCATTATCATATGCAAGTTTGAAAGAATATTTCGATCTGAAGACAACCTTGCTAATTATGCTTATTGCGCCTGTTTTGACTGCTGTAACGTAAGTACTAAGGAAAAAAAATCATTTTTTAGAGTATGTCTGTAGAGAATTGTTTATTTCGACGTAATGCTTTGAAATTTTAATTCTTACTCCTTGGTAAGAATTTAGCGGACCGTTTTATTTCCAGTAATACCCAAGACTAATGTTCATCTTATTTTTCTGGTTACGTATCTGTCCTCTTCTGAAGCGAAGTTTTTGCAATTTCAGTGAAGAAGGATGATTTGTATTCAATTCTGGATTTAAATACTTGTATACTTTTATTAATACTCTTCACATGCGTAGGATGCATGAAAGGAAAAAAAAATGCAATTATATGAAGGGAATGATGAATAGCGTGTCCTATTCAGGCAATTAATTTCTTAACATAATTGCTGTTTCATTGATGAATAACTAATTTGTTAATTGTATATCGAAATGAAAAGTTAGTTTTAGATACTAGATTAATATTTAATTCTTTATTAATAATTGTTCATTTATGTTTTCACAATTTTAGCAACGATGATTTTGAATTGATCCATTGTATGATTATCCATTAAGAAAAAATTATTCATTAAAATAAAGTTGGAGGTAATACATTTTTGAATTTTTTTTACAGAATTTGATTTTTAAAATAGCAATTTTAGTTCAGTCTTGTATTCTTTGTTTACCTCTCATCTGAGAATGTATTACTTATTATATGTCTGAGAATCAGATTACTTAGAATTTGAAAACCTTCATGGCGGATTAAATGTTTGTTAGAATATAAATATTATCATATAAGAGAAAATTTAAAATTGAATAATTTAAAATTGAGTAATTTTCAGATAAGCTTTTATTCTATTAATAATAATGATTTTAACAATAAAATTTTTCACACTTTCTTTTGAAGTGATTTTGTATGAAATATTTTAAAAACAAAATATCTGGCATCTTAGTCTTTTTGTTCATGTAATTCTTAGTTTATTTTTATACAAGATTTTTTAAATAAACATTTTAACAGTGGTGTTGCTTAACTACAAAGACATTCATTTATAATTTGAACTGAATACTATTTGAGCATATTCTTAGGTACCCCAACCTGCTTAGAATGTATGCTGTAAATCAAAGTTTCCCTTTTTCAATAAAAACTGAGTGATGTAATCCTATATAAAATATGAGTTTCACGCCCCCAGTTATCATTACTGACTTAGTGAGGATAATTAATGTCTGAAGTGTAGTTTTTGCTTTATGCCTTTAAATAGTAGCACAAGCCCATTAATGTTTTGTATCCTTAGAACCTCTTAATATTTACGCCTAGAACATCCATACTCGCGCATTCTCTGATTGCTATGTCTCTAATGTTGAATTGCTGGAAAAAAAATCATGTTTGACTATTAAATATTATATTTTTTTAAATGAATGAATGTTAGAAAAATTCTATTTTACTCATACTAGCATGTTAATGTTTTGTAGATTTTGGATTTTAATTGTCCATCCAACATCTCTGAAAGATGGCTACCGAAGTTGTCTTTGTAGTTCCGAAAGGAAGCCCATTTTACCAAGCGATATTGATTTATCGTCTAGAGATTACGTCTCTAGAAGTAAATCTTATACATTGGCCAAAAAAATTAGCCTCATCAAGGTAAGCCAAAACTTCTACATTTGATTAATCTAGTTTTCTTTTTAATAATTATCAGCCTATTAATTTTTGATGTTTACTACTTATTTTCTGTTTGACATTTTTTTTTTTACTTTTTCTGTTTGAGAGCCTAGTCTCAAATTTTAATTTAAAATAAAATTGAGGATACGATGTTCACCCATCAATTTCCTTTGAAAATAATACATTATTATAAAATAGTCAAAGTTTTATCAGCGTTCACTAAAGTGACAGAAAAATGTGCTTTCATATAAGTGTTTCAGTTTAATTATTATTATCTTTTTTTAGCACGTAAATATTAATGCCACTGATAGTACCTAATAAAAAATTTAAAAATATTTTAGACCCATATTTATCTAAAAATTATAAACATGTGTGTTTATAACATTGTAAATAATCTGGCATATCTAATAACAGTACTCATTCATGTTAAGCTGAATCTTTTACTGTTGTTAACTGATATGAATTATTATAAAAATTGTGTTCATTATAACTCCAGTTCTTTACAAAAAGATAAAAATGTGAAAATTAAGAAAAGGGAATTTTTCTTGATTGTTACAATCTGCACATATTGAGATCTACATTATTTTAAAAGGAACTTCAATGTGCATCAATTAATTTATATATCTTAATTTTTATCAAGTTTTTCTATAAAATTAATGTTATATGTTGGATTTCGTGTAGTATGAATGTGTATGAGATTAGAAGTAATCAATTGAATTGTGAGGACAGAATTGTAGGTTGAATTGTGTTTTGAATCCAATTCAATATTTGAAATAGAAAAATCATTTCATTATTTTTAATATTCTAGAAAAATTTCTTTAAACAAAATGTCTCAAATTTCCTGTTTTTAATAATTCTCATAAGTGATTTTTAAAAATATTCAGGAATTTACATTGTAAATTTAATAAATATTTTTTTTCCATTTTCACAGCCTTTATTAAAATACATGATACCATTGGGATTGGTATACTTTGCAGAATATTTCATTAATCAAGGTTTGGTAAGCAGCTTAAGTATATTTATTTTAGAGACATTTTGTTAGTTTGAAATTAATACTTTTTTTTAAATTCTAGTAATTTTGTAATTTTGCCTAGATGGAGCTTTTATACTTCCCAGATGTCCGTGACTGGCTTCCACATGAAAAACAATATCGATGGTAAATTGAATTTCAAAAGTCTTGTATAATCCTATATGTACATTGCCAGGACTTTTTAAATCAAAAATTAACTATAAAAGCTATTGTACTTGGGCTATTTTTAAGAACTTTTGACTTCTGCAAAATCTTTATTTTTGGTATGTTTTGAAAATTCAGAAATGTTTATTTCTGTATTAATAATACTAATAAATTTACTAGGGAACGTGAAATATGATAGTAAGTAGATTAAGAAAAGGTTGGTCTCATAAATTAATTGGTTCATTAAGAAATTAATAGAAAGAAATTGATTAGTTATGTGATCTCCGTTGACAAAAATACTAGCATTACAGTAATTTTAAATGCTCAGTGTTAGATTTTCCCCAGAGTTTCTTCCGATGTAGTGTATTTACAAATAATAGTACCTTAAATCATCTGATGGGATTTACAGTGATGCAAGTTAATGTTTAGTTTGTCCCACACATGTCTGTTGAACTTAATTTCAAATGTTATGTTAATTAATTTCTCAAACGGATTTATTTATCCTTAAGATAATTGTTTATTATGCCAATTTTCTGGGACATGCTTTATCGTTCTTTAGAACGAAGCAGTTATCGATCTTGCCTCTAAAATATCTCCCATGTGTATCAAGAATCTCATTTCTATGTATTTCATCATTTTAATTTCATTTTTGTATGTCTTACTGATAAATCAAAATTATTTTCATTCATAATATGATCCGACTTTCCTAGCACCAATGCCTTTTACGGATGTTTTCCAGTTCATAGCTTATATTTTTCTTGGCTCTTCAGGTAACCCTCGTAGACGAAGATATCTACTCTACTTCAACCGTGTGCATTTTACAGTCTTAATAATGGGATATAAAAGATGAATTTCTTCATAATCAGCCTCTTATTTGCAAACAATTATTATCAGTATGTCTAGATAGATAAGTTCCTGTAGACTAAGCAAGGTGTTGCTTAACATTGGTTTCTATTATTTTAAAGCAATCGGTACTAAAGAAAGATATCGGTAATTTTTTGTAGCATCCTTTCTGTTTACCTTGACCTGATTATCGACATATGTCACCAATGTCTCTAAATCTTATCCAGATTCTTTTCAAGCGATTTCTTATAATATAGCAAATGCTTTTCTAACAATATGTTCCCTGCTTCTCGCACGAAATTTTTGCCAAGCTTTCCGTTCTGTGATTAAAATTAAAATCTAGAATGCCAGCATCACACTCTTTTCCACACATTCACGGAATATTTATTTCTGTAAGAAGATAAATACTTTTAGGTTGTGTGATAACGTTGCCCTTGAGCTTATAACCAATCACTTTTCGTTGGATTTAATCGAACAATAATATGATTTTACTACCACAGTTTGTTTATAATCTCAAGAATAACTTTCATTACACATAGCAATGAATGGTGCATAAATGTTTTGACAGATGGAAAATTTTGTATGATTTTAACATTCACTACGAGGTGAAAGAAAAATGTATTTCTTTTATTCTATTTTTCTAGAGTTTCATTTCGTTGTTTTCAAGAAAATAAATCCTAATCTCTTTTGACTTAATTTTTTAATTGTATACTTAAACTAATTCTTCTGTAATCATAGCATACATTTTTTTTTTTAAATTTTGCATTAGATTTTTGCATAACTCGTCAAGGTATGCATTAAATTTTTTACCTAAACTTTTTTCATTTTTTAGAAACTTTCTTTTCTGATTTAATATTTTTAACAACTTATGCCGTTATTTTGTATAATGTGTCAATAAAAATCATGATATGGTTTACTATCATCTACACAAATTTTAGCATTGTCCATTTTTAAATGAGTTTACTTTTTTAAAAAAAATTAATGATATTTATGCAATGTATGCATAAGTAAGAAAATACAAATATTGACATATCACTATTATACATTATTTTCTTTTTTAAATATTCAATTATCTAAAGCTTTGAATAAAAATATTACTATACCTAAAATACAAACCAAATGGAAATCATATAACTTTTTCCAATATTATTCATTGTTCTTATGTGCTTTTTCTTCTTAATTTAAAAATTCAATTCTCAAAATTTAAAGACTGTTTAAGTGATGTGATTTGTTTCTCATAATGTTAAAAAAGTTCATTATGAATTGCATTAAATTTTATAGAGCTTTTACTCACTATTGTTATTTCTAGAAATTCCTGCCAACTCTCATTAAGATTAATTATTTTTAAAACTGATGAGTCATCGCTTAAGCTAACTCATAAGGTAATTTGATCGAATGATGTATAGAGTTTATTTTATTTTTTATTTTAATATTTATTCAGCATTGCTTTGTGTGATGTTGATTAGTCTATGACTTTAGATGACTGTACAGCTGGTAGATAGCTAAAAATTGATTGCATTAAGATATAACAACAGCACTTCACTAAAATTTTAAGAATATATGCGCTTAAATCAACAAACTATTTAAATTTGCAGATATATGATATTTTTAATTCAACGATTCCATATTGTTTTGGAATATTTGTATTTCTTATTCTCTCATTTAACTAACTGAATGATTCGTTAGTACAATATTTATTTTTAAAAAATTATTCGCTGTTGTATCTTTTTCTACTTAATTTAAATATTTTTTCCTTGATCTCATGAATTGACAAAATATGGCCCTTTGCATACATAGTTTTTCTGATAAAAATGCATGAGCTCTTAGGGTGATTTTGAAATTATTAATTTTGTCTGTACTCTTTTGATGGAAGATCTACTGGAGAGTCAAGAGCTCTCAGACCATTGAGTCAAATGTACAGGGAAAGTAAAAACCATTTCATCTACTATGTTTTTTCCTCGTTCTTTTCAATAGTGGTAATCGATGAACGTAGGGAGCAATGATTCAAAATCAAATTTTTGGTGAAACTTGAAGAAAAAAAAATTCCAAGAAATTTATGAAATATTGTGGACAATTTATGGGAATAATATACAGAAAAAAACTGGCTCATATGGTGTGAGCTTGTCAAGAATATCACTACGGTTTTTTTTTTTTTGTAGTTTTAAATAAATCAAAAATTTATTTTTATCTTTGTTGATAGAGGACCTTTTCTTTCTATAAATTCCAAAATGCTTACTTGAATTTTCTAGTTTCTTTCCATAATCTAATAGAGAAAGTATTTGAACACGATTTTATCACTTAAGTGAAGTTTTAATTAAGTAAATTTAATTAGTAAGTTTAATTTTATCATTAAGTATTTTGAAGAAGCTTCAAAAACGGGACATAAAATACAGACTTAGTTTAATTAGATTAAAGTGGATTTGCTGTTCTTTATTCAAATGTCATTACCAATAGAGCGATTTCGATGTGTTTGATATTTTGGAATTTTCCTATCTATGGTTCACAATTGTCCAGATTCAAGTGATTGTGAATATTTGCAATCAACCAAGGTGATAACTTTAATCATATAATGTTCTTGTGATTTGATATGATGCTGTTTTTGATAACCTTACCTTGCATAAAGGATTGGTATTTTACTGTTTATTGTAGCTTATGTTTACTTATACTTAGCTTATGTTTATTAAATACAAGTAAAATTGTCAATTTCATGTGTATTTAATTACAAATAGCCTTAGGTTAAAAGACCATATTTTGAATTAAAGGTCAAATGACTATGAATGTTTTGTTAGGACATCTAAATTCGTGAAATAAAAAAATTTCACTGAGTGAATAGACTTAGCAGATCTAACGACTGAAGCAAAAATTTCATTTGAAGTCATCCGGGGCCCGACTTTGCTAATAACTGTGCTTTAGCTTTGATAAGAGATAGAAAATGTCACTCGACAATAAGGCGTATAATTTCAGGAAATAACTGCAATCGGAAGGTAAGATCGATCTTGGTATCGTGAAAACATCGAACATGTGCGGCCCCGTTTGCTTTATTATTAATAATAATAAACAGTCTATATGATTAATTTGAATTTTGAAATATCGTTTAAATACACGATTTGGTCAAGATATTTGATGTTTACAAAATTAAGTATAAAAATCGTTTACATATTTGACAATGGTTTAATGCTAATTTCTGGAATTAATTCATTTACTGCACTAGTTCACCTTCTCTATTCATCAGAATTAACTGGTTGCGATAACATTTTGTTCCTGAAATACAAAATTTTCTCAAATGGTAGCAGTACTGAAAACGTGATGATGTTAAAGCTTGAAGTGATATGGCTTTTGAAGAATGTGATATGCGATGAGTTCAGGCAGGTTTTAAAATATAGCCATACGTATCACAATTGTATTTTGCACTTGGGGATTAATTTGAAGGGGAAAATGTTAATACACCTTATGCAAGATTTAATCTATATTATCATTTCACTCGCGTTTTTAATGAATAAATTGTATTGTCTGAGATCGATCAATAGACGTGCTTATCTTAACTCTTAAGTAAATAATTAAAGTACGCTCATTTTAAATTCGGTTGAACAAAAAGAAAATCTATATAAACATTTTTGTCCACAAAGTATTGTATGGCTCTTTCATTATGCTTACAACCAAAGAACATATTTTTTTAAAGTTTGTTACTGGATTTTATTTAAAGAGATAAGCTTAATTTAAGTCTCAATATATCTTTATTTAATTTATTTTAGGTACCAGGTTGACTACCAAGTTGGAGTTTTGATATCTCGTTCTTCTGTGAACATTTTTCGATGTTATAAATTGTGGATTTTACCAATCTTACAGGTAAAATCTTCATCTTAAATACACTTTTCTGAAAAGGTGAACCTTAAGTGATGTTGCAGGCACCACTTTCATTATGTAAGGATTAATATAAAGTTATCTAATTATTAAAATTTCTGATTATTTAAATTATAAAACTTTAAGATAATTAGGATAGATTATTTGTCTTTTATAAATATACTAGCAGTTGCCTTGGCATAGCATCGAAGAAGAAAAATCAACTTTAAATTTAAGTCTAGCCTCCACCCGTTACGACATGGGCTTGTTACGCAACATCAAATAAACATAAAAATATATTTAAAAATTATCAAAAATAGCTACAAAACAATTTTTTATTGCACACATTTGGAAATATTTAGACTGTTAAAAAAGTAAAAATATGGTATTACCGTATACAAAACACAGGCGATCATTTCGCTCCTCAGGAGATTTATTCTGTCTCTGCAATTCAGTTTCAGGGCGATTTAAAGAAGACAGTTATTTAGCTCATCGAAAGATTCTCCTTCCGTAAGTGTGGACATTATTTCTCTGATATTCACTAACCGAATATTCACTACTTACTCCGGTTAGCGAACTCCGATATTCGCTACTTATTCCGGCTAAAATTGAATTTTCCTTTGGGGGGCGGGGATGGAGAGGGGGGACATAATGAGTTTCGAATCGCTGTTGAAAATTAGACGTAAACAAAGAAATCGCATATGCATACCACAGCTCTTACTAGTTACACATGCACAGTTTCAGGTTTTCACGCGTGCGCAAATAAGTGCAACGTTAAAATCACAATTATAAAACTCCTTTTTTTATTTGAATATTATTATATTGTACTAAAAAATTCCCCAAAAATGCTCTACGAAATGGTATAAATATCTCCAATGCCTGTTACCTATTTTTCGAGTTTTTGTGATTCAAATATACAGACTCTTTCAGGAGACTTCATCTTGTACTATGTATAGATATCGTTTGCCTTATGTTTTGCAATGTGGCCTATTTAGAGAAAACACCAATTTTTGCATTTTATTAATATAATTTTTTAATAAAAGTTTTCATAATTGATTTTAGACATTTTATCTTAAGAAAAATAAATTTAGATTTTTATTGCAAAAAGCTATGTATTGTTTTCACTATTGGCATATTTGTTTGTATATAAAATTTATATTAACTTTTCTTTATTGGAAAAATGAACAATATATGTAAATTTAATCAAAATTATTATTACCCACACTGTTGGCGTCCTAGATTAGAGATAGCGCGTCTCCCCCGTGATCTGGGTATCCGGTTTCGGACTTTGTTGTTCTTTTGTGTTCTGTCTGTGAGGTGTGTGAATGGCCTCTACTGTAAAAAGGCATTGTGCTAGCGAGTGTGAGTATTGTCTTCATATGAGCTAGAAGTCAGACTTCTGCCCTGTGATGCTTTCCCTATCGCCAGTTTTGTGGCAGTTTTTCCAATCTTATGATGGTAGCCATTCTAGAATGTTTTAGCTTTATAAGGCTGAAATACAGTGTTTCAAGTTGCTAAATATGGTGGGTTAGCTTATTAGGAAATTTACCTTTTTCCACCCAAACATGTCGAATGTTATTGGTTGGCTGTATGTATAAAAGTCAAATACAAAATTTTTATACATCTAAGGTTTTATTCATATCGGCATTTTCAAAAACGATTCATCCGTCCATATTAACTGGTGATTTATAATTGTAAGAAATGTTGAAAAAGATTTATGCTTTTTATTATTAATTTTTAAAAAGTTGACTAATTTTTTTCCTAATGACATTTTTCATTTTAATATTTTTCTCAAAATCTGAAAGTCATTTTTTTACTATAGAGAACGTTGTGCCTCTGCAGTACTGCAAAAATAAATATAACAATAAATATTTACAATTAAAAAAAGTACATTTTTGAAACTAATACTTTCAATTTTACAATTAGAACAGTATTTTATTATGAAACAGCAAATATTCCTTTTTTTTAATGCCCCGGTTAACATATGCATTGAATGTAAAAGGTGTTTGCTTTTTTTTGCTAAGGTGCCTAAAATTTGCTTAATTTTTGCAGCAATTTCTCTCTACAAAACCCTGTGATTGATAAATTTTATTTTAAAAAAATGTTATTTTTAGTTTTGAAATGAAACTTCACTCTTCACTTTTTATTTGATGAAAATATGCGTGCTTATTTAAGAAAGTTGTGATTAAAGCTGAGTATTTGATTTATCCATGCCTTTATTGCACTATTTGAAACAGAAATAAGACATGGTTATGAAACTCGATTATCTCTTAACAGCCTTTATGATTCATCGAAGATTTACAGCACATCTTGCAATTATTTGAAAGTTTTTTTTTACATTGCTTTATTAATATTTAGTTTGTCTGCTTAAATTATAGTAAATTTGTTTTCCATATCTTTCAACCAAACTTCAGCTTTTAAATTTTTCAGTTAAACTTCATTGCAAATGGTTACACAAATTTGTACTGTAATTTGTTTCTAAGTTCAAAAGGTTTTTTTTTTTTTTTTTTTTTTTTTGAAATTAGAACTAAAAAAATGATACACGTAGCAAAATTATGTGTCGTAGAGGAAGAGAAGTTTTTACTGCTTCTTCTTTATTGTAAAAATGTAGAATATTCAGTATGGCTAAAAAAAAAGAAAGAGGGGGTGGGGTCTAAATTAGAGAACAATTATTTTAGAACAAATAGAAAAGTATTTTATTGTAAAGTAAGAAGTTTCATTATTTTACTTGACTTGAAACAGCCCCATGTACCCACCATCGCTCGAGATGAAAATATTTTTTTGCTTCTGTAATGTAAAAATGAATTTTGTATAAAATATTTTGGTATACAAAAAGAAAAACGGGGTTTATAATCGGAAAATTATCTTAAAAGAATCGGTGAATAAAACGCTATTTATTACTTACAATTTGAAATAAAATCCTCAGGCTTTATACACTGCCCAAAACAATTAAAGGATATTGAGGTTGTGAGTTAACCTTGCACCTGGAGAATTGTTTGAATGATTGATACTTTATCGACAGACATAATAGGTTATGTGAGATAAAAATGACATTTGTTTGACTTCAAAAAATGTGTGTTATTGAGCATTTGGATACAAAAGGGGTGGGACACAATTTTTGCATAAAAGAAAAATAAATAGAAAAAGTGTTTACTTAAAAGATCTTTTTTAGTATGGGGTATGGTTTTATCGGATGGCCAGCTACGTTGAACATCTTTCAGGCATCGAGTCACTGGGGCTATTTATGAGGGGCTGGGATATTCTGCCCCACTCCTTCAGAAGAGCTCTTTCCAGTTCTTAAAGAGGCAATAGGCGTCCAGCAATTCGTTTACCTTGAATGTCCCATACATGCTTAACTGGGTTCATGTCCAGAGAATACTCTAACTAATCCATCCGTATGATTCCTTTCTCCAAAAGGAAATAATTCACCTAGTTAGCTTTTTTATACATAAACAATTAACTAATTAAATATCATAAAACCTTTTTTTTCTTTTCTTTCTTTTTGTATTTATGAACATAATTTGGAGAAACTGAATTTAATAATTTCAATTTGTACTCTATATAAGAAGAAATATATATTACATTTTTATTTAATAATTAGGTACATATTCAAAAACTGAAGTTTTATCATTTTTTTTCATATGTAAAAACAAGAAATGCGTAATTATTTCGTTTAATTTAGATGTCAATCTCTTGTCTTGTTTCCTGAAGTTTTAACCTATTTAGTTTTTTATTCTGTGAAAATGTTTCATAATGTACATAAAAAAATTTTCATTACTCCTTACTTTTTTTAACCCAAAATGTTTTCTTCTTTCAGATGATGAACCTTATTATTTTATTAATAAATGTATGCTGTCCTTATATTCCAAGTATCTGGATTGTATTTGCAATAATTTTGTATGAAGGACTTCTTGGTGGATGTGCTTATGTGAATACTTTTTACAAAATTTCGTTAGAGGTAAAAATACAAAAAAAAAATATAATTAACAATTATCGTATTTTACATTGATCTTTTACTTGCATCGTGGCATATTTTAGAAATTAGAGGCTTCAAATGAAATTTTACTAATATATGAAACATAGTTATTTGTTCCCATTGTCAGCGACTTTAAATAACTGTTTATCTTCATAACGAGTATAAAGAGCAAAATCCATCCATATTGTTTAAAATAACTTTTGAAACTTGGAGCTCCTACCTTTTTTCTTAGCATTAAATAAGAATCTGTTTGAATTTTTTTATTTTTCAAGAATGTTGTTTGAATTTTCAGATTATTATAATTAAAAATCCATTCTAAATATTGTTATAATCAGCTTTATAATTTAAATTCGAAACTGTCTTATTTTTGTCTGTTACATCTAATTTTTAATTCCGTTTAAGTGATAAAATTATTTGCACATTCACTTATTTACAGCCAATGCAACCTTCTGTCAAATTAAGTTATTAGCAATAAGAAATTTTTCAAGGGTTTCCCCTCCCCCTAATAAAAATGTACTTGAGAAAAATTTGCCTTTTTGTTACTCATATAACGATAATCGATTCAAATCTTTTCATTGAATTACCATGATCGCTTCGTCTATTTTTGTGTTCTGTGGTGAAAGAAATGTTTATTGAATTGATTTTATGAGAAGATTTACTACAATTGATGTTTTCCATCAGAATACACATTTCCTGAAAACTGAGTCCTGAAACATTAAGCTTGTATTTCCATTTACAGTGTATACGGAATATTGTGAAAGTTGACATATATAAGTATGCACAATTCAGATTTTTCTCATGCTTTATTATTTTGTTCATTTTCTTAAATTTGATGGTTTATTTGTTAATTATTCGTTACTTAATCCATATTATTTATTTATTTGTTTGTCTGTTTATTTATTTTTGTGTCCTGTTTTTCTTTCCAAACCTGTTTGTCAATTTTTTCATCTCTTTAAATCTTTATCCGGTTTCTTTAGTGCCTGATATTGAAAGTTGTTCTAACCAACCCACTGTAGCTGGTAACTTTCATCAGAGTATGAGATTTATCAATCATTTCTCTTTTCATAGAAGGTTTTTTGTGATAATTATATCTTATTCCTTAATTATTTTGGATTTTCTCTGATAGCGAATATCTTTTCTCATTTCTCTTGAAATATTTCACATTCTTATCAATATATAGTAATTAGTTTCATTTTCCTTAAAGTAGATCACTTTCAAATCTAAATTATTTCATGACATCGGAAATTCTCCGAATATTTTCAAAGGTTTGGAAAAATGTGCGAAAATAAATGCATCTTTGGGGGAATCAAAATAGTTTACCATTATTTTAAGAGATGTTTGGAAGTGATAATTATATCTAGGAATTAAAAAATAATAATCTAAAAGTTGAAAATAATGAATTAAGTACAATGCTAACGGTGCCAGAAGCTCTTAAAGCACTGAAAGACATGATCAAGAAATTGATAGTTTTTTTGCTGTTTAAAAGTGTTTGCCTTTCTTTTGTTGTGAAGCATTTCGAAGAATATTGAGAAAAAAAATTTCAAAATGATTCTGCTCCTTTTTAAACAAGATGTTAGGTGTAGGAAAAGAGGGGGGGACAGATTGCCCACTTTGTGACTGGGGATAAACCTCCTTGAAGAGGATGCCAGCTCAGAAAATTGATCCGTGATATGGATGTGTTATAATAAAGATAGCAGTCGCCCACAGCAAACTTTGTTGATACTCCTTCATTCAGTTTGTGCCGAGATGGTACACAAGAAGTAGATCATTCTTTAAAATTGTCTCCAAGCAGAAACATTTATCAGAAAAATCTGAAATTTTGTGAAGCATATAGTCGAGGGATGGGAATTTTTTCCGCGGAAAAAGTTACTAATGTCTCCACCAGAGGGCGCTGCTCTTTGAAAGCCTGTATTAAAAATGCAAATGTGTTTCGACGTCACGTAGCAGTTGTTATAAAAGGAAGAAACATTTGCAAAGATCTTGTTTAAGAGAAAATTGGAAATACCGATTACAAAGAATATAAAGAATGGCTTGAAGAGTACGAAATTAGAATCATACTTTATCAAGAAAAAATTAATAACGCAAAACCATGCATTAAAAGAAACTGCTACAAACACGATGGAAATAATAATCTCTGCAAATTTTTCCAAACAAACGATAAAAGAATTAATCAACAACAAGCAATTCTGAGATCTTTTGAGGAGACTTTAAATCAAATTAAGGAAAATAATTTAGAACATACTGTCCAATACCTTGAAGATTGGCAAAATATAAAGAAATACAGGCACAAATAGAAAAAATTGAAGAACAACTCAGGGAAGCTGGACCATGCCCCCTACAAAACTGCAGCATGCATACAACCTCTCTGGAGGACGAAACTGACATGGAGACCGAGCAGTTCCAAGTAGTAGACAAAAAGCACGCACCAAGTGAAAAAACTCAACTAACAGCAATGAACTAATTGTTCAAAACAAATTTCAAGCCCTTGATAAAGAAAACTCCGTAGATGCCAAAGTAATTCCCCCAATAAATTTAAAGATGTCATCGGATTACAACCTGACACTCCAAGAGATCGGCAGGAAGTGCCCAGAGACAGTCAACGTCTACGTAAATGGATTTATAAAAATTTCTCCCTAAAACGAATCGGATAGAGAGGAATTTTAGAACTCCTAAAAACACAGAACAAGGAAATTATAATTTTAAAATCATCAGGGTATCTCAGCTTAAAAATTTCCGTACAAAATCTTTCCATCCTATCTTTCTTCTAGAAGTTAAGGAAAATGAAAACTATAAGAACGTCTATAACATAAAATCTATTGTCTTAATGAGGATAAAAGTGGAATCTTACAGGAGACAAGCTAAAGCCACTATGTGCTATAACTGTGCCGAATTTTTCCATAGCGCGCGGAACTGCAAATGCAGGCCGCGGTGCATTAAATGCAACGAAAACCACCCTACCCAGAAATGCACCATCAAAGAAAGGATCCCTGACCCGGTTTGTATTAACTGCAACGACACTAGACACCTTGCCTCTTGGAGGGGGTGCAAAGAGTATCCTTCATCTGGAAAATCCCCCATACAGAAAAAATTCTTTGCTGATGCCCTCAAAGAAAATAACGAAAAACCGAAAAATAACACCATTGCTGACAGCAACCAAGCCGAAATCCAACCACAGATACTGACTCCTGAACCAAAAGAAAATGAAAAATTTGATATTACTGAATTTAAAGAAATAATAGAAGCACTTCGGGAATTAAAAGAATTCCCTGGTCTTCGCAGAGTCGCTAGAAGTATCCAAAAAACTGCTAATAAAGACGAGAGAAAACTCATACTTATCAGTACTCTTCTCGCCTAAGTTTAACTCTCTTAAAAGTCTCATCCCTAATTAGCCAGCCAAAAACAACAGTTTATCCCAGACTTTTGTATCATCATCATCATCCAAACTCAGTCCAATACCTCGCCTCACCCTCCGCCCTTACTGCTTCCTGATTGGTTCGTGCAATTTCCCTCCTCTCCTACACCCCTGGCTCTGGTCTTCTGGACTCTGCTTTCTCCTCTCATCGTCATTCCAACAATCGATCTTCACTAGCACAAGTGGTCTTGCAACCCATGTCAGTTACTTTTGCCAAGTTCTCAAAAGTCAAGCTAACAGAGATATGGAGGTAGCTCATTTTAAATGGGCGGGTACTCCAACAACCTTTTGCCGTTAAAAATCTTGTTTGTAAGACGCTTGCTATTCACTATGACGTGATGCCTGCAAGATCGAGCGTTATTAGTGAAACTATAATTCCCAGGGCCTGACTAAAGCAGGGGCATATGGAGCAGTTGTCCGGGCCCCTACATAAACGGGGCCTCAAATCGAATAAAAATTTTATTTTAATAAGTTTAGAAATTTAATTTATAATTTATATTTTACTTTATTTTTATTGATTGAATTTAAAATTTAATTATTTTTTGTTTTACTGAATTTTAGAAATTTAATTTAGCTTAATTTTTTCCTTTTTTAATGAATGTTCTTCATTACTAAAGTAGTGAAGTCGCGGGGGCCCCCAAAGAAGTTTTTGCCCCGGGCCCCAACTTGGCTAAGTCAGGCCCTGGTAATTCCTTCGTAGTTGCTCTTCGGAAATTTCAGAGTTGTAAGGGGATTCGGAAAGGTCCAATGAATGAAAAGAGCCAGCGTAAAATGATTACGAAATTTGAAGAATTAAGATCATTGTCTGTTCGTCCTTGGAGAGGAAGAAATCCCATTTCTGCAGATGCAATGGAGGAAGTTGCGCTTATGGTCGAAGACAGAGCATCAAATGATCATGGTAGCACTAGTGTCCAACGTGTGACAAGTGCGTTGAATAAGCCATATTCAACAGTCTATATGATCTTGCGGAATATCCTCCGCTACTATCCTTATAAACTTTCATTTGTGCAACGGTTACTTCCGGACGATTTTAACGCCCGTCACAGATTTTCACTTGAATTTATTGCTTGCTGTGAGGTTGACGCAGAATGGCCATGGAATATCCCCTGGTCAGGAGAAGCCCATTTTCACTTAGACGGTGCTGTGAACACGCTCAACTGCCGCATTTGGGAATCTCAAAATCCTTACTCTGTCGCTGACGTTCCGTTACATTGGCCAAAAGGGACGGTATGGTGTGAATTTTCTGCATCATTTATTCTGGGTTCTTATTTCTGCGAGGAGTTGACGTCTGCAAGTCCAGTAATATGCTCCATCACTGGGTGGCGCTATGCGTCGATGTTGCAGAACGAAATTATTCCAGCTCTACAACAACGTCACTGCCTTGGCCGCACAATTTTTGTGCAAGATGAAGCTCCTCCACATATTGCATTGTGTTTTAAGAATGTTCTTAAAACACATTTTACAGAAGAACATGTCATCAGTTGACACTTTACCAATGTGTGGCCTTCCCGATCTCCTGACTTGAATCATTGTGATTTCTGGCTTTGAAGGTATTTGAAACATTTGGAAAGTCGCGAAAACCCCAGACCCATCTTAAAGACAGCATTTCATGCCGCGTGCGGAACATTTCACCAAACACACTTCGGTCAACTGTGGAACATAACATCCTGCGATTTCATATGGTATGTGATAATAATGGCCATCATGTGGAACATGTGTCCTTATAATTAAAAAAAATTGTAACATTTGTAAAATTGATTTTAAAAAATTGTAAAATTTGTAAAATTGTAAAAAAAATTAACTAAACTCTGTGGGAAAAATTCATAGCAAAATGTGTAATTGCTTAAAAATTATTAAACTTTTGTAAAGTACGTATGCCATTTATTAGTACAACGCCCTCTGGTGGTAACATTGGTATTTTTTTCCGCTGTAAAAAAATCTCATCCCTTGACTATGTGCTCCACAAAATTTCAGATTTTTCTGATAAATGTTTCTTCTTGTAGACTATTTTAAAGTAGGGAACGTTAATTATGATGACCCTGTATGCCAGAACCAATAGTAGTAAATACCTTCAACAGATAGAAATAAAAACTTCCTTCAGGGGCGCATATTGAAAATTGGATCTGGCAACATCTGATGGAGGAAATAATCTTTTTTCAGTATCTGTAACTCCGTCTTTTCTAAAGTAATGGAAAATCTCAAATTCAGTTTCATTGAAACTTTTGAAAAGGATATTCTGAGTTTTTCTCAGCTCTTGTACAATTGTGGAAAGTCTGTGATACCTGATAATCTACTGATTTAGATTACTTTGTTACTTTTAATCATACAATTACTCTCTCTCTCTCTCTCACTCTTAGTTTCACTCAGAAATGAAATGGAAATGGCTTCCACTTTTGTTATTTTTAATTGATATTGTTTGAACACATCATAAGCTACATTTAAATATTTAATTTTGTTTTAACGGTTTTTAAAGTAAAACAAAGTTGTTTAATTTTCATTTGATATGTTTTCTTCTTTTTATTCATCGGAAATTATTCATTAAATAAAAAATGGGACTAAGCCTGAACATTTCTTGATTAGGTTTTAATATTTTTATGTAAAATTGATTTCATTTGAAATTCAAAACTAAAACATATGTGACAGCAATATCCTTTGAAAGGTTTACTACATAATCCAATTTAAATACATTTGCAATATTTTTGCGATAATGTTGAGTATCGTAGTTTATTTAAATCAGTATTCTACTATTCTTCTGTGATTAATTCTAAATGTAAAATTCCGCATGGAATTACCTGTAGAAATCTAAAAGAATATATAACTTTCTAAAAGTAGTTGATATATATAATTTTAGTTTTGTTGAGTTTTATCTTAAAGAAGGATTCACAATTCATTAGAATAAAAAATGTTCAACTATGGAGTTGGTTTTTCTTTCTGGTGAACATATTACATTATTTCATTCAAATAACAATAGTCGTAAAGATTGAAAAAATAATAGATAAATAAATTAAACTGTGCATGAAATTAAGAATTATAACAGAAAAATTAGTATTTATTCAAAATTAAATTTTATTTCTATTACAGGATCATGAAGACAAGGAGTTCGCCATGGGAGTTGCATCACTGGGAGATTCTATAGGTATAGCTCTAGCAGGTGTTATATCATTACCTGTTCACGATGCTTTGTGTCGAATGCAGTCAATCACATCTTGACCCAAAAACGTAACGTTTTTAATTGTAAATGTATTTGTTTATATTGGAAAAATATCTGTTTGTATTTAAACATTGCTTTTTATTAATTCTTTATTTTGTAAAAAGTTTGCTTTATATTGAAAACAGACGAATCGGTTTCTTACAAAAATGCTTTCCCAGATAACATTTTTGAGAATAAAACGCGTTGTCAACATAATATGCCATTCCAATGCATAAGATAGAAATTATACAAGTGATCAGTTTTTCTTAATACTCTGTGTTGAATATACACACATAAATAATATGTTTAGTTTTTGAGAAATGATTTTTACAGTAATTATCTGAAAGATGTATGAATTGGAGAAAGACACTAAAATCATGCTTATTGAATTGCATTCCCTATCCTTTTCCCCCATCAGTGGCTTAAAATTGATAGGTGGGATATAGGGCATGTTTTTTATTGTTTTCTTATTAAATTTAATTTTATAGAGCAGCATAAACGCATTAAGTTATATGTACCTCATTTGACAAGCATTGATATTATCACTTCTGAGTCTAGATTCTTTATTCCTTCCAAAAATTTACCAAAAAAAAAAGCATTTAAACAATATGTGATAGAGATGCACTGGGTGGTCAAATTATTGTGACCTCCTCAACACAATTTTGGGATGAGAAAAATCACCCCATATCCTATGAACTACACTACTCATTTCCTTCAGATTGGACTAGATCCAGCTGTGTGATGCCGCATTCGATATCAGATTTAGATCTCGTGATTATGCTTGTCCATTAAGACCATGAGTTATTTCTTCAAGTCATCTGCCGACAATACCAGTTGTATGACAAGGAGCATTGCCTTGCTGAAAGTATCCATACCCGGCAGAGTACACCACTAACATAACGGGATGTACTTGGATCTGCGAAAACACTTAAATACGCTTGGACACCCAGGTATTGTTCCACAGTAATCAAAGAACCCTTGTAATGTCAAGAAAACATCCGCCAAACCATAATATTGCTTCCACCAGTTTGAAGTTGCATGGCAATGCAATTCGGGTTCATGCTTTTGTTCTATTTTCGCCATATCCAAACCCTGTCACCTGCATGGTGTAATAGAAAACGCGACTCATCGGAATACATGACACTATTACAATCATCTACTGTTCAGTCCTTATACTGGAGATGTCTGCTCATGTTCAAGGCTTACGAACAGATAGTCGGCTCCCATAGCCTATACGGTGTAATGTGCGCCACACAGTTCGTTCAGAAACGTCGTAGTTGCTCCTTCATTAAGATTCACCCCTATATGACGTACTTCTGTTTGAATTAACAACTCGGGCAAGTCTCCTTTCAGCTTGTACATTCAGTAACTTGTGACGTCTACAATCCTGACGTTGAGACCCTGTTTTCTGTTTAGTAGTTCCCTCTCTATACACATTAATAACTACTGCTCTCGAACTTTTCACAAGAGCAACCATTTTTGTGATACTTGTTCCGACGCAATCATCCCGGCTCTGACTTTGATCACGTTTTTTGCTCATATCTCCGCACGTAACACAGTGCAATTGATGATTTATTTGTCTTGCATTTTCAATTTGCTGCTATCTCGTCTTCTAGCGGCAACACTGTGGCACAATAGCTCATTTTGCTTAGCTGCCAGATAATCATAATTTGTTTCCTTTATATATATATATATATATATATATATATATATATATATATATATAATAGAAAAGCAAGCGAACAAGCTCAAGCTTTCGTTTTTAGGTTTACATTTAAAGATTTAACTGCTTGCTTAGTATTTAATGTAAAACGTTTTATTTTAATAATGGAATTAATGATAGCGAGTGATTAAAGTCAAAAAATAAATTCGAAATTTGAGTGTAGATTAACAATTTAGTTATCTTTACTTATAATAAAGCACGATGTTTGTGTGTATTGGCGCTGTACAGGCCAGACCGTTCGACCTAGAGCTACCAAATTTGGTATATGTATACCTTGGGTGCCGGGAATATGCACCTCGGAGCCCTTTTTTGAATTTTTAATTAAAATTTTAATTAATTAAAAAATAAGCCAAATTTTGAAGTTTTTTCGCTATAACTTTCGAAAATATAACAGCACAAAATTGATTTTTGCCTCAAGTTAAAGCTAAAAAAATTAGCTTTTCAATGGTACTAATGTTTTGATCTATAAAATAAAACTCCATTTTTAATGAATTTTTAAACATTTAATTTAATCGGGTATTTTTCAACAATTTATTTTGCATAAAATAAAAATAAAATTTTATCTTCTCGAGGATCTCAAAAAAGTCAGCCTTTAATAAAATGTTGCCATCACATTTTCAGAAGTTCTGATTAAAAAAAGTTAATTACTACCAAAAATAAAGCAGAAAAATAATTTTCGTCACGTGATATGAAATGAAATAAATGGGAAATGTGATATTTTTTAAACAATAAATGCAAGAGAAACTTTTTATTGATCGTTTGCAATAACAAAATTTTTAATTCAATTAAAGAATTAAAGTAAATAAAAATACTACGTAAAAATATTTAACAAAAGTGCGACAGTTAAAACTGAAAAAGAATTTTTAGAAAAGCACCAAACGATAATCTGAGAGCGAGATTAATTATTTAAAAGCAAGAAATCTTAAACGAACTTTGAAAATGACGTCATTTCAAAGAAACGACGAACAAAAAGCAATTGATAATCAGTAGTAGTAAAATATTTTTGCATTCTTTTTTTTAAAAATTTTTTAAAACAATAAGACATGTTTTGAATTGTTACTTTTACTTATGTGAAGATATTTTGAGCGAAATCAAAGAATTCGCCTTCGTGATTGTAATTTATCTCCGCATTTTAATGAATCATGCGAAATAAAAACACATCTTCTTTCAACGAAAGTAATGTAATATTAAAGCTATACTGGTAAAAGTAGGTCAGCTATTTGAAAACGCATCTTCTTTCAAACAAGTATACGTAATAATTATCAAAGCAAAATTTGTAAAAGAAGATAGAAATGCTTATTTATTTATTTAGAAGTTGAAATATTAAGAATATTTTACAAATATGAATCTATAAGACCAAAGGAATTTAAACCATAATTTTTTGAAATATATTTATAAACCTAAAAAAATATTATTGAGAGCATTTATATACATAAAAAAAAAGTTAAAAACTGAAGGTTTCAATTAACCTGTGAAATTTTTGCTGAATAATTCCTTTAGATCTTATAAATTATAAAAAAAAATTATGTTTCAATTTCTGTATTGAACTTCGATGTCGGACTATTCTGCTTTTAGTTCTTAGTTTTATTTAAAGACATGCTTCGAGTAAAGAGGTCTTTACATAATTGAAGTTTCATCATTTTCAATTTAATTTAAAAGTGAATTTTACATGCTCTGATAGAAAATCAGAGAGAGATGCAGACTTCAAATATAGGGCTGCTTAAGGTCTACATAATAGTATAAGTGAATTATATGACTATCGAAATTTGAAGCTTAAAAATATTTTTCTGAAAAACTTATTATGAGACCAAGTTATATAAAAAATGATTTAACCATTTAGTCGGCATTAATATTGGCGAACCGACTGGTCGCCAAAGGCGGCTAGTCTTTAATATGAGAAGAAAAAAAATAAAGCAGTATAAAATTTCGTACATATATCATGGTCAGTCTGGAATGCAATTTAGCTGATTAGACATTCTACAAGATTCATTGGATTGTGGAAGTCAACTTTGTAACTTTCGATGATAATTCCTTTTGTTTTGCACTGCATATAAGTTTACACGTAATTCAATCTAAAAAAATGCATGGGATGAAGTGAAGAACGACAATAAGTGCTATTTATTACAGATATTGAAGTAGTAATAAGTGATACGTGTTTATTTCTATGGTCTAATTTAAAGAAACAATTTTGGAGACCTCATAATTGTGAGCAGAACACTTAACCCTTTAACGGTCATAAGGAGTGGGCAGTGGAAAAATAAAATTGATAGTGGTTAGGGGTATGTAATAGAAGTAAAAAGATATCTACGTATAAATATATATTTCTATGGTGGGAAAAATATTCCCTCTACCAGTCAGATGTTCTCTATTGCGTTATATATATAAATCTTTTCACGCGACCAGCCTATTCTTTTACTGTTATTGGTAATATTTCAAATAAAAATCTTTGCAATTATCAAGTTTTTTTTATTTATTACCAAAATCAAATATTTTGTTTTTTTACATAAATCTAATTTCAGAGGGAATATACAACCCACCACAAAAAACCAAGATTGCCCAAAACTTCCAAAAGCAGACTTGAAAATATTAACATTTTTCCTAAGAATAAGATCCCATAAACCGTAAAAAAAAAGAAATTACCTTCTAAAATTCGAAGATCTTCTAAATAAACCCTGCTTCAAACTCGTAGAAGAAAAAAGTTCACTTTTTTACGTTCTCTGAATTCCCACGAAAAAGTATTAATGTCAACTGTCAAACTTTTTAATGTCAATTTACAATCATAAATGTTGCCTGAATTAAAAAATATGGATGTTAAACGGAATTTCGGTAAAAAAAATTATAAAAATCATGGTGGCGAAAATATCGCCTCTAACTGATAAAGGGTTAAGCTTGAATTACCCTCAATACTTCTGCACCACACCAGCAAAAGGGTATCTGTTCACGAGAAATTTAATAACTCGATGATTCTTTTGAAAAAACGGCTAACACGAGGGGGAGAGATTTATTTTAAACTGGAATAAAGTTATTACATTTGCACATTGATGATTTCTTATCTAAAGCAATCAGAGAATTCTGATTCAGTTTTCTATGGAGAGATACAACATGAAAAAAAATTAAGTTAATCTCTGAATAAACTTTCCATCTAGGAGTCGTATCAAATGTTTACTTTTAAAATAACGCAGTAATCCATCACTATTATCTCCAGCAAACTAATAGAAAAATAAATTCGATAATTTGCAATTTCTACAGATAGACTTAAGTGCTTTTGTTAAATTTGTCCTTTAACTTGCCATGAAAAAAAATTAAAGCGTCTGATTTCAATCTAAAAATTAACATGAAACTATAATTGTACCTTAAAAATGTTTTACACGAAAGGATATCTTTATTCTGAATATTAGTTTCGAAACCTAACTTTAAAATATGAAATGCAGAGAATAGAGATAAAAAATTTCAAGTAATAATATTAAAATTTATTACTTGAAATTTCTTAGGACAATCACAGAGAACTATCAAACTGTTGGATATTAAAATGAAAATTTATTGATTTTTTTTATACAAAAACCAATTTACAAAAAAGGTTTCTTTACATGACTTTCGACGATTCTTTACAACACTCATGGTAAATTACAAGTCTTCACAACACCAAAATAGTTACGCAAAATGAACTATACAATTTATGCTGTAATGAACTGATGCAAAAAACAAAAATAATGCGACTCTTAAAAATAATTCTAAATTTACTTTAGTTTTTATTGTTGTTTACGCAGTGATATAGACATTTTATAAAACTTCCATATGATAAAACTATTTCATAACTCACTTTTACAAACTACATCTCACACACATACAAACTTTTCATTTCACAAACCATGAAATAGGTTAAATGCATACAGTAAAACCTGTAAAAGACAAACCTCATTCTTTACAATTCTACTCTAAAACAAATCTAAAAACATAATAAAAATACACTAAGTCTTCTATGTAGACAAAATTAAACTTTTAGGGGTTTTTTTTTTCAATGACGTACTGATAACTGTGAATAAATATATTGATGAAATGTTGATTGTTGTTACTGAGTATTGCAGTGAATATTCAATAATCATAAATCTCAAAAAGCATGTACAAAATTTTAAAAAATCATCGAAAATATGAGAATTTATAAAATATTTACAAATTAATCTCAGTTAAAATCCTTTTGAAAAATAGACTGAACAAACCATTATTACAACAGTATGCTAAAGGACAAAAGCTTTTATAGCTTAACCTAAATGCACTAAATATAAACATTCAACATATCAAATATCAGAAAAGTGAGAAGCAATTTCTTATGAAATATTACAAAAAATAATAATTTAAGAAAATGCCTTATTCAACATTAATTTTATACTAACAATTTAGCTTATTTAATGCAATTATTACAAAGAGCTTATTGGTATATTTAAAACAAAGAAATAATATATAAACAAGTATGCAATTTAAGGCCTCTTCTGATTCATCTTGTACAGGTTAAACTGTATTCTGATTTGCACATCACATAATTTTTTTCAAGCATTCCACACAATCAGAACACAAATACAAATAAATCTCAATCTTTAAGCATTAGCAGTAATAAGATTTTACACCTTTAAGCGCTACAGGGAAAATGTTGCAATACATATGTCTATATCCGAGTTGCTCATAATTGTAAAACTAAAAATATTCACAATTCTAAAGTTGAATAATTTAAATAAATATAAGTATCCATGTAAAGTAAAAAATTATTGAGATATTTGGTACTATTCTTAGTATGCAAGTCATATTTCACATATAACACAAAATTCATTACAAACATTATATAACAGTATGAATGACTAGATTTGATTTTCAAAGACAGCAATATATTTCGATTGAGTTATTATAACATGTCATTTTATCCATAGGATAGGAATGCTGGTTGACTATTTCCCCTTCATGCAGTCTGCTAAAATTATAAGAAAAGAAATACAAATATTTAAAAACAACTTAGATGCGAAATTTTATAAAACACATTCATTAAAAATGATACAAAGTAAAAACAGAATATAGAACTTTTCAGCGATCTTGTTCCTTCATTGCATATTGGCAACAATTTATCATAAAAGAACTAACGTTCAGAAAGTCATGGTAAAATCATGGAAATGACTAAGAAAAAGTATTATTCAAAACAAAAATAACACAAAATTAAGTCTTATGAGTGAAAATGCATAACATACAATACCACTTATAAAATATCAAAAGACTATCATTTCTTAATAAAAATTACATAAATGCAGCATTTGTATCACTTATTAAAAACAGAGTATTCTTGTTTCGTCAGTATTATTCCCTCATGTACAAATTTAATTTACACTTTGAGAATACTTCATGGAGAAATATGAGCGAAAGAAACATAAAGCAAATGCATTTAAGAGATATTGTACAGGTAATTCAAATCTTAATTCTTTAACTGAAGTTTTAAAAAAATAGTTAAAAAGATTAACATTTTTTAATTGGAATGGACAGATAAAATATATATAAAGAAGCCAATAACATTTTCTTTTTACTAATGGAACAACTGGTAATGCTACACAGCAAACTTGAGATTCAGAAATGTTTAAAACAGTAATCTGACTAGTGAAAATGTTCATATGAGTGATACCCTTAAATAAAGTTAATTTAACATCATTGTAATCTGAATTACAATTGATGTGTCTTATTATAAAATGTATAATTAATAATATTTTAACACAAAAAAAAGCTGTGCTTGTCACAAGGAACCATGGGTATCAAAATGTTTTTCACTTTTTTTTTACACATCACTAAAAAGCAGCCACTGTACAGTGATAGCCAAATTCACAGATCACACATTTTAAAGACAATTTTACGTACACAAAACAAAGTAAGAAGTTGTAAAAAGGATAGTGCAGATTTTATCTTTTTAAATCTTTGTACAAAATGAAATTTACATAATTGAATCAGATGTACACAAAAATTTAATCCACTTACATATATGATGCTATCTTTTCACACATGCAGACAGATCAGCTTAGAGAACATTATGACTATACTGAAAAAAAATTCTGTTAGTGCTTTGACTGTTTAAAGGAACTCAGACTGACTGTGCTTGCATCATGAATAAATAAAACCATATTTGGTAATGAGCTAATCCATCATTAATTTTACAGACAGATCTGGGTATTGCAAGCAATATATATCATTGCAATTTTTTAAGGAAAAGACAACTTTTATTTTCTTAAACATTGCTCACTTTGAAAAATGTCCACACAATGGCACAGTATTGAATGTAAATAAAAAATATTGTGATCTGAAGACACATCACAGAACATAAAACCTTCTCTTGACAGTTCTTAATGCCACACATTCATACTTGTTACATAACACTAGTGTATACTATATACCGAGTCATCTACATACATGAGTAAATGGCCTATCAGGAGGCAATGATTAAATAATATATGGTGAGCTTTTAATGTCATATTAAAGCACATGAAATGATTAAACCACTGATATGGCTTCTTCACTGAGGTGAAAGGACTATGGGCTTTGTGTACAAGTAAATAGGCATACAATACTTGTTTTTCTTTTCTTTTCTTTTTTTTTTTTTTTTTTTGCTCTACAGCAATAGCAAATGAAATTTTCTTGGCCGGTTTCTCCTTTAAACACCACCAGCAGTATTTTTTAACAGTGAAATCATTTACCACAGCAATTTCTTTTTCGGATACACCCTAGATGCAATCATTTTGGAGACCATGGTTGTCATAAAGAATAAAATCATATATATATATTTATTTATTTATTTATTTATAGTATGCTAATCATACCATCACAACTTCTTCTTCACCACAGAAAAGAAAACGGAACTGGTCAATCATTGTTTGCACAGAGTCTTCTAAATGAGGCCTCATTCTTTCGAACATCATCATATCACTGAATTCTAAAGGAAGGAGTGTCGGCCACCAACAAATTGCTAAATTTTTACTGTCCATACTGTTCAATCGGCAGTTATCAGCAACCCTAAAAAACAGTATAGATAAGTAAATACAAAATTAAGCTTATTTATGGATTAATAAATCAGAATTAAAATTAATGGTTTAAGCAAGTAAAATTTCACAATGAACTGTTATGCACACAGTCAAACATTGTACTGTTCATGAAAACTAAATATTAATATAGCTACAAGACTTAAATTAACTGTCTTAAACAAAGAAAATAGAAACATTCATTTCTTTGACTTGATTTCCTTCAACCGCTCTGATATTTTTTACATTAACTTACAAAGGATTGAGATAAATAATTCGAAATTAAAAGCCATAGCTTCAAAGTTTATAAATAAACAAACAAAATTTTATTTAACATATTTATCAGATGCAAAACAAATTATTTTTGGTGTACCACTTACTTTCCAATATATTTGTGACAATAAATTAGTTGATTAATAATTCTTTTTTCAAACTAATTTCAGCAAATTGACACTTTAAACTAATTTTTTAAATATATATATATATAGTAAATAATGGTTCAGTCTATTTATTGTGAGTTCACAAAACAATTAGATTTATAGTAAACCATTATTTATATAATTTTAAAGGGACAGTTATGAAGTGACAACCCTAATTTTAATAAAATATAGCCCTATTTCTAATGAAAATTTAAATCATTACATACTCATTGCTAATAATGGGAACAATTTTAATTATTTAAAATAGTGCATTACTGTATGAAAATTAAAATGTAATTTTTAAATTACAGACTGATCACAAAAAATAAGCAAACTTAACTTCATTACATATATTGAAAACTAATCATATAAAATAATCATTTAGCCGCATGGAGATTAAATAATGTTTCACAGTCTGATGCATTGAATGAATTTCAAATACTACATTCTGATACAAGTTAATTTTAAAAAATTTTCTCAAAAATAAGTATGAACTTTTTCAATAAAATTCATTTAATAAGGAAGGAAGAAACACTTCAGTCTTGTTCATTGGTTAGAGCAACAACAGAGAATTTTCCTTTCAGTTAATGCATTTCTGAACAATTTAGCAGCCATGATATTAATATTAAAAGAAAATATTTAACCCTGGATTGTAAGCGAAAGATAGCGAGATAAACTGCGAATTTAAAAAGGAAGGGGACAGCAGATAGCCAAAGCTTTTCACTGACGCTATAATTGAATTTCTTTATCATAAGAATTGTAATAATAGGATTAACATTACTATGAAATGTCACACAGATGAGAGTTGTATAAATAGTGTTTTACTATATCTAGTTTATTGCCTTTTCGTAGAACAATTCACATACACCTCGAAAGTGATCCAAAAAAAAACCTATCACAGAAAATCCTTTAAATAACACACTAGCACGCATCTAGTATTACGGATGAAAAAAGTGACAAAACATTTTCTATGAGGGTTATATTAGTGTTTTATGGTATTGCTTTTCCACTTTCTTTTCATGCATGAACAAAATACTATGAAGGAGAGCAAAATATAAATATGTCTTAACAAAAAGAGAAGAAAGGAGGAGAGAAATGAATAAAGAAATAGCAATAAATAGAAAATTTCACAAGATGAGAAATTTATTATGACACGTCTTCTGAAACAAGTATAGCTATTCATGATACTTGTATTCAAAGGATATATATTTTTGGTATTTCTATAATATATATAGATCCAAAAATGATATAACCTCAGCCCTTTCATTTGTGAAATACATATTTTCGACAAACAATAAAATAATCCCTATTATCCGAAATTAAAAATAATATTTATTCAACTAAAAATAGACTAGTTAGAATTTTGGCTTTCAAAATCCTAGGGAAGTTTTAGAGAATTGGAAGGGGAAGGGTAGTAAAATAAATGTATCATGCATGTATTCATTCATTCACAGAAGGTTTTAAATTAATCTTTCATAAAGTCAAAAATGTCTGTTTTATTGATAATTATTTGCCAATGATTAGATCATTATTATTATTGCTTATGACAAAAACAATGCGTTTTGAATTAATTCCATTTTTCTTGATAAGTTTTGGAATTCGGACAAAAATGGCTAAAAAATGCCCCTTTTTATCATGAAATAATAAATACTACATAATGGTATTTTATAATACAGCATTTAAAAGAGGAGAGCACCACTTACTTAACAAAATGCTGAAAGACGAATTTCAAAATTTCAAAATTACATGTTGGGAGCTTTTTGAGAAGGTCCCTTAAAGTGAAGAGTCTACAACTCTTATCCTGTATTCCCGAAGAAGAATATGAAGCACCTACAAAGCAGCAGCAACAAAAATTCATTTTAATTTATTATTGCAATCAACATAGAAAAAAAAATCAATATAATAATAAATGCTCATACACACCAGATATTTCAGTAAGTTCATTCATTAAACATGGCGGGATCAGTGGTGGAAGTCTTTTAGAAAAGAAATCCTTTAAAGCTGTGGCAACTGCATTGACAGGAATATCAAGTTCTCTAATAGAAATTGAAGGATCTGAAAATATTTAGGCAACTGTTTGAAAACCACAAGGTAGTAAATATATCTTATAAATTACAAATTACCATCAAGAAAACATAACTCCTGTAAATTTCAGTTTTTTGAAGAAATAAAAAATCATGTCCGATTCCCAATAGAGTTCTTGAAACAAGCAGTGAGAGTGCAATCATTTCCTGAAGAGAAAAGATATTTAGCGATACCCCTTTTTATGTTTTAATTCTTATACATTTGTTTACAAGTCTTAAATCAGCACTTTTGTGTATAACTTGTTGAACAAAAATTTTTGGTAATCAACTTAAGTGATTCAGAACAGCCCATAGTTCCACTACAAGTAAAAATTAATTGTTTGGTTTAAACAGAATTTAACTCCACTTCAAAATCACTTTTAAAATTTAAATTTTATGTAATATAGTTTTTATAATATAACAGTTCCTTATAACAGAAATCTGGATTTAAGAAAAGGAGCCAACTTTACCAATCCAAAATTTCTTCTTATCCCCAAATTATACTTTTCTTCAAATGATACTTTTCCCCTTTTATATTTGTATTTGAGATAAAGCATAACGACCAAGTTGGGAATTAGTAGATGTCAAATCCACATTATGCTGTCGTTACTTAGGAAACGACGGTGGAAAAGTATTTGATAGAGATATCCCTCAGTGAATCATTAAAAAAAGTGTCTCTACCCAAATTAACCACGATCCCGTTCATTTGAGCAGTGATGAGAAAGAAATGAGGGGATGCTCAATGAGCATGAAATATTTCTAAAGATTTTCTTCCAGAGAGAGGGGAGGCAGATTTCACAAATTAGCAGTTGAAAGGAAATAACTAATTCTTTCTAAGTATCTCTACAGCAAAACAAATCGAAGGAGCAGACTTATAAAAAGGAAGAATAATCAAAGGAGTGAAATAAAACCCGATATTAAACATGACGCATATTTTCTATTTGACGCATATTTTCTATTTGACAAGCAGAATGAAATGATAAAGATCAATGTGGCCTAAGGGATTAACTTACAAAAGGAGTGTCAAGCACTTCGTTGATTAATTCACTCAAGTGTATGGAGAAGGGGATTTTGAGGGGTAGTATCTTTGTACAAACAACAGAATGAAAGTCTGTTACTTTTGAAATGAGTGTGATAAAGGTTTACTCATTGTACAAAATATTTCGTACATAACTGGACCTTCTAACAATTAAAATCTAAGGCGATTTAACTTTCCAGATGAAACTGTACACATTTTTTATTAGACTAAGAAGTATGTGAACTTGACAAGGAAATGTAAACAGTATTTTTGGATACTTTCTATTCAATAAAAAGTAAATATTTATGAGCAAAATGATACAGTTGAAAAATTTTGTTTTGGGAAGATTTCAACTTAATTAGTAACCCCTTCCCCAAGAAAACTCTGCCAGAGTTGTTTTGCTAATTTTTTACACACAAATATTTACTCTAACTATCATCTTGCAATAGAATGACAAGAGCAGTCTAGAATAATGTTTCATGATTGCTTTCAAATAGTGAAATGAAGTTGAAAAAGAAAGTAATAAATATATATAGATTATAAAATAATATTTTATTAATAAGATATATAGAGCAATAATGTGTATGTAAAAACAAATGAACTTCATCTACATTTGGCTTATGTTAAATCTTTAATAATGAATAAAATTGAGTGTAGAGAAATCCAATATTTTGTTCACAGTAAATTTCTCAACTTCCTAGGGGAATTTTGTCATTTAAAAGAGTTCAATAAATCCTCCATTGTTGCTCAACATTTTACAGGGTCAGTTAAGCTCATCAACTAAGCAATTCAAATAAATGACAAAGTCAAGAAAAAAAGGGGGAAGGAGATGAGCCTGCAATATAAGAAATTCTATACTGAATAAATAATACAAATATAATAATGATCCAAAACACTACAATCAATTTTTTTAAGTCTTATCCGATTTTACTTAACATAATTTTGATATATTAGAGCATTTCAGTTATATGTCCAGAACCAAGGTGAGCAAAGCATTTAATATTAATAAACAATGATAAACAGCAATAGATAGTAAGAGACACCCCACAACATAACTCAACTGGAATTTGATCCAAATAAATTGACAGAGTTAGAATGCAGAAACGTTGGTTTTGCTCTTGACACCAAGTAGCTAGCAAGAAAAAAAGTAGGTGGATTATCCTGCTGAATTGCCCATTGATATAAGAGAAAACAAAACAATGAATGGCTTGTGAAGCTTATTTAAATAATCAATAATATTCATGAAATTTTTTAGAGCAATCACATATCTAAGGCTCAACATGAGAATGATCCCTACACAAAGATGAGCTGCCATATTAGATTGTTCTGAAATTTGAGGTAAGTATGGTCATAAAGTTTTACTCTCAATGAAAAAATTTATTTACAACAGGGTGCCTGAAAAGAGTGAAATGAGCATTTATTTCATTAAATATTCATCTAGATAAATATTTCCAATTGCAATGCTTTCTCAAATACTCATTCAAAAAAAATCATTCAAGATTCATTCTACTTGATTTCTTAATTAAATCAATTTTTTTCTTCTGTAGGAGGATAATATAAAGATATTTTCTTCATTGTCGATACCCTCACAAATCCAAGTGTGACACTGGAAGTGATTATCAGAATATCTGTCAAAGAAGGAGCACCCATCAATCATCTACAAAAATCCAACTACATTAAACTGTCTGTTTGAAGAAACTTATAAAAACTATTAAAAACTGATCAAGTATCTTACCATTAAAACTTCCTAGTTTTAAAATGAATAATTATAGAATGGCACAAAAGACATTACATGGCACAATTGAAAAATTCTTTAAAAAGAAAAAAAAACTTTTTTTAAACTATAAATTAAACTTTTAATTAAATTAATACTTCAGTTAACTTCTAGTTCAAAATTCTGAAATCGCTTTTTAAAAATTAAAAAAAAAATCCATTATTGTAATCAAAATGTTAGCATAATAAGGTCAAGTAGAAAGAGAAGGAACATTTTCAAAACTTGAATATTAGACATTATGATGCAACAAAATTTTTGTAAAAATTTTGAAACAGCAAGGGAAAACGAATTTTTGATTAAAAACATAAGATATTAAACAATATCACATAAAAACAAAGGTAATATGTTTCCCAAGTTTAAAAAAATTTATAATTACCTTCATCAAATTTTTGAAATAGCAGATCAACATGAGCTCTGTTTCCAGGAACACGATAAATTCCTTCAGAGTCTAAGCCTTCCTCTTCAATAAATTTAATGCACTTCTCAACAAACAAAGGGGTGGGATTGTCTTCAGACTGCATAAAGTCTTCAATACCTTGAAGCTGCTGAGTTATAGTGCCACTTTTACCCTGAGCTGCTTTCTTTTTCTTTTTTTCGGTTAGACGTTTTTGTCTTTCCTGTAATGCATTATGTGAACTATCAAATCAAATAATTATAGTTTGGAGTCTTGCATTCCCTTCAGAAATTTTTGAAACAATCTTAAAAACAATGATAGAAATTTTAAACTAACTTTTATTAATTTTAAAATTACACATATTGATAAAAGTCCAACTGAAAAATGATTATTTACCCTAAAAAACAAACACATAAAAAGTATAAGTTAATTAGTGTTTAACATTATTTATATCACAAATTATTTTAAACTGTCTTTTTTAAGAATATCAAATAAGGTTTAAATCTGTAAGGTTAATTTCAGTTTGGTAATGAGAAGAGTGGGAGTTCATTATTTAATATGGTTTAGGTAAATCATATAAAGAAAATGCAAAATTCAATAAGCAATCTGAAATGTTTTAATTCGTTATTATTTAAAACTCGCATTTAAGTGAGTAAAATTTCCAGCCTACTATTAAAAAAAGTAGGGCATTCACAGAATTTACATCTTGAGAAATTTCTCCAATTTGCCATCTTCCATTTGATTTGTTCATGTTTGTCCCGACACTATTCAATTATCTTTAAATTATTTGTGATAGTTTGAAAGTTATCTTAGCTAAACTGAAAACTTGCAAAAGTATTATGAATGACACTTACTTCTTCCTTCAATCTTCTTTTCTCTTGCTTTTCATCTTCCCTACTTTTCTTCCGCTCCTCTTTCTTTTTAGCTGTCTTGTCATTATCTGTTTTGCCCTGCCAAATAATAAGAAATAACATTGAATAATGTTCTTATATAAATACACAGTGATACAAAGAGAAAAATTTAAGACATAAGTCATGATACAGAATAACATGTATAAACTAATGGTGTTCTGATTCAATTTGTATTATTTATCGACTTCAAGGTCTTATTTTATGTCAATTAGGGTAATAACTTAGAATGAATGTCATTTATATAAATAAATTTTATATGGAAGTTTAAAATACAGTTTGGTTATAAAAAGTGTTGCAAACAAAGTTTGTTGCTTTCATGTGCACATATTTACCATCCATAATAGCAGATACAAATACCGCAAACTCTGCTATACAAGTCGATTAATTAAGATATATTTTTTAAAAATGGTAGAGCACATCCGAAAACCTTTTCATCACAGCTAGTATAATTAGAAGGGAAATAGGGTATTTATTCGCAAGTAGGATGAAAACACAGAAATTATTCTTTAAAATAACTAAAAATACTTGCAACAATTGGTCAAATCAGTAAATGACAGCCTTCTCATATACATCACACAATGCAGTAATTTAAAAAACCACAAAGAAATTGAAAACATTGATTGAAGCAGACATATAAAACTATTTAAAGAGTAATGAAAATTTAAATATAAGATTTTCTTCTTCAACCAAGTAACAAGAAGGTCATCCTTGTAGGACAAATATCTACAAATGAAAGATGATTTTAAAACACTAACATCACAAGCTGTAAGCTCTGAAGGAAAATGTCTGTCTGGTAAGAGCTATAAAATTTTAAAACTTGTGTTATGTTATTTAACTGCTCTATAAGGATAAAAAATTCTCATCTCACCTAATATACCAATTTTATGCAAACAGGGAAAAAGAACTCATAATATTTAATATTGTTTTTCTAAAGATAGTTGTTACATGAGTCAACAATATATGAACCAAATTTGCTTGGAAATGCAGTTTACAAAACAGACACCAAGATATATATTTTAACAATTGAGTTATGGCACATTTTCAATTGAATTAAGTTAAATGAAATCGCAAGTAGGTCCACTTTTGACGCTTATTACTCCTTTCCAACATTATGACATGATTCCCACTTTTTTTCAAAACTTGTTCAGACAAACTGCTCTTAACATCACAAATTACATTTTTTGGTACAGGATTGTTTTGATACCCCATTTTTTTTTAATGGAAGAATGTTTTCATTATAAAATGCTTGATAGTTTAAACTGGCAGCTTGGGGTGATTAAGAAACTGCTGTATAAACAGATGGCAGAATGTTTAGAATACTCATCTTTTTAGAAAATAATTGCAGTTCCAAGAGAAAAATATTTCTAGTAATAATTATGACATTTTACTTTCAGATAAAATGTTACATGTACCCATTTCCCTCGATAAAAATAAATAGTATTCAACCATGATGCTTCCAACAACTTGTTTAACAGTTATCAAATTTTAAGTTAGCACAAATTGATTTTGTCTCTGATCATAACTCTAGCTTCTAATTGAAGATATTAAATTTTTGGATTCATTAATAAAAGCAGCGATCCCAGAGATGAATGCTTACATGCTTCTTTTAAATTCAAGGTGAGTTTTCCACCCTATTATGGATGTATAAAAGTTTTTAATGAACCTCATGCCCATTCTAATCTGCTTTTTAATAGCATTCCATGATATCTCAGGTGTAATTTTAATATTGTAATCAGTATTCATGTCAGGTGCGACTTCGGACGCACATATTCATATATTACCTTAAACATTACATGTGCTATTTCTTTCAAGCAACAATTTAGCTTCAAAAATATTTCAAATCGATTTCCATCCAAAAAAATTTCAAGATCGTCATAATATCGATCAGTAATAGGCAACGAGTGTTTAACAATTTCCCACATTTTTTTCATAGATAATTCGATACTATTTCATTATTGAATCAGCAATTCACATATAAATTCAGGAATATCCATTTAAAGACGATAACATAGAAGTTGTGATTAAATAACCGTTGCTTACATATCATTATTAAACACATTTACGTTTCGGATATTTAATTTAGCTCATCTATAGATTTCAGGATAAATTTGCATTTCACTTTAGAACATTGTTTGTATGACACTTCATGACATCTAAATATTTCAATAAAGCCCCCGTCTCAATTTGTAATAATAGATGCTAAATTCATTAAAAAGACGAATAGTATATTTTAACAATTACTGATGGTAAAATAGTATTAGGAACACTACTTTATATTCCAGTACTAATTAATTCACTACTTCAACTTCCGCAGGGAAGCATTTTATAAGGCCATAAGTTTAATTTTACTCCACAAGATGAAATAAAGTAATATTACTTCTGATAAGACCATTATATATATATATAAAAAGAGAGAGAGAGAGAGAGAGAGAGGGAGGGAGAGATGTGAAATAACCCCATAGTTTAGACCATTTATAATTTGATTAAATAAATAAACAAAATTTAAAAAACAAATAATACTGAAGAATCTAAAAAAAATATCAAACTCACTCGGGCTGCGGTAGAACTATCTCTTGGAGAAGCAACTTCATAGCTAGAATCATCCTCCTGAGGTGGTACTGAAGCAAGAGTTTGCTCCAACTTCAATTTTGCTGAAATACAATAACAATAATAATAATAATAAATATAAATATAAAACATTAATCATGAAAACAAATACAACAAAATTCGATTTTATACAATATATGTTTTCAAACAATAGCATAAACATCTAAAGTTTAATTCACGGTAGGAAGACATACATTTTTTAAGCTAGGTTGAGCTAAAATAACTAAATGTTTTCGATGTAAAGTACTTGAAAACAACAAAACAGGCATCAACAAGTGCCAACAGGTTTATTTTTATTCCTAATTGAAAATAGTGATTGCTTTATATAAGATTTTATATAAAACAACCACTAATTTGGATTGGGGGGGGGGGAATTACGCCCACGGCATAACTTTAAGAAGTCTAAGATTCCCTTTCCTCAGTTTTCTGGTGCAAATGGAAGATTTTCACCTGAGCACCTGCACATAAATTACCTTCCATAGTGAAATAAATCTAAATTTATTCAAAATTTGTGCTATTTTCAGCCATGCATCTTAACGTTTATATTATATATAT
>JAOUZG010039001.1:162976-207700 GCA_026289955.1 Argiope argentata | reverse complement strand
TATATATATATATATATATATATATATATATACAAACACACACACATTCTATCACAATAACAAATTTACAAATACCAACCATACAATTATACTGCACAGAATCCCTATTATTAAAAATTATCCAAAAACAAAATTTAAGAGAACAAATTATTATTTCTAACTAAAATGAAAGTTTCCCAGGAAATTGCAAATTTAAAATCTATTTTGAAAAAGAAATAAAAAATAGTTCGTTTAAAAACCCACTTCTGTGCCATATGTGCATGCAAAAAACAAATTCATCCTTTTCTCTCTATTCCCCTTCTTAAGGAGTTGGCAAGTGTATATAGTTTTTTTTAAACATGAAATGTGTATGTAATTGAAAAAAATCTGTCTACTTTTCTGGCCAAAGCTAATACATACATATACCTCAGTTAAAAGCCTAAATTTAAAATAAATTCATGAATAATAAACATGACACTGTGTGTTGTATGCTGAACATACTGATGAATATATTCTAATGAAGACTGCATACATATAAGAAATATTCGTATTCGATAAATTATGAAAACTTTTGACATTTACACAACTATATTTCAGCATTCATGGCCTTGAACCAGAACTCTTTAAAAGCTAGAATTTAAGCAAATTAGTCATTAATTATTTTAACATAAATCTTTTACATTGTTACTAAACTAGACAAAATATTCATGAAATCAAATTGAGATTTGTTCACAGCTACATCATCAATCAATTTTACAGGCAATGTATCACACTGAGAAAGTAAAATGCAATCAACTACCACAGGCACAACCAGGAAAAGAAAACCGAACAAATAGAAACTGCTAGCCAAATATATTTTTAAAAAAGCTTCGTACAATGCAGAACAGATTGGGGTATATAAAGAATGAAACAACAAACATGGTCTAATCTCTACTTACACTTTTATTCTCAATTAATTTCAGAATGACAGTTCATAAGTGAATATATAGCCCAGGAAAACAAATTTTGAAAAGAAGTGTAACATTATAAGAGTGTTACAAATAAACAATACTGAAATAGCAAAACATTCTGGGGGGAAAAGGAAAAAAAGAGAAAGAAAAAGACCAAAAGGTGCATTTATCTTCACGAATCAATCTTCTATTATTTCTACCAATGTTATATTTATTCTGCAAACATTTCCACATTATTCCTTGTTGATACAAAATTTTCATCATTTCCCATAGTTATAGTCTTAAGTAGAATTATTTCTTAGGGAAAAATGGTTGAAAGAAAATATGCAATTCTCCTTTCTTTCATTATTAATGATTAATCAGGGAATAAAATACTACCAATAAATCCCGACTTTTAGAATATATTAACAGGGTCCTTGAGTTTTAAAATATGCTCTTAATTTGAAATTGCCTGAATTATGCTCAGTCATAATTACAATTTCAATGGATGAGATGACTAAATTGGAATAATACATCTCACAATAAGATAGTTTAGAATTCTATGCCATGAGCAGTATAGCAAAAAACTTTATATTTAACAACCTTAAACCAACAAATTGTTGAATTTGAAAGGATTCACTAATAACGTAATAAAAAACCGTTAAACATAATATAATGTGCTTCGAATTGACGAACATACAATAACTAGAACCATAAATAAAATGTGAATACATATATGCATCATATATTGGCCATTTTGCAAAACCTAATTTATACTTCAACTGCTTTCTTTAAAATTAGCATATCTTAGTTTTTTTAAAACAAAATTTTCATGACAATTTTATAAGTATTAAATGCTTCTACTAAATGCAGAACAAATGTAAATTTCGAGAGAATATTTCTTTTAAAAAAATTCTTTCCAAATTTAAATAACTTTAAAAAAGTCATGCTCAAAGTTTCAATAATTAGCCTTTTTCGACAGTTTTTAACTAAAACAGAACAAATAATTTTAAAAAATAACAAAACACTACAACTTTATTGAAATACTGCTTAATTTTGTCAAATTTAAGTGTTAATTTCTAAATCGTGAATGGATGGATGGATGGTTTCACTCATCGAACTTCTAGCTTTTGTGATCAAGTAAAGCTTCATAGGCTGAAGAATATTAATGAACTAAACATCTAATATAGTGCCATTTCACTTTAAAAACTTCATCTATTCCCGATTCTTTCCCACAAAAACTACATAGCAAAAAATAAAGTTGAAGATATACAAAAATTAAAATTTAATTTAGAAAATATTTCTTAGTTACAGAGATATAAATGGGGGGAGAGAATTATGCTAAGTTTTAACAAGGATTCACTATTTATAAATAATGATTTTAAAAAAAGTTCTTATTAGAAAGAATAATTAAAATTTTCAATAGAAAGATTTGTTTGAGAAAAAAAAAAAGCTCTTAACCCCCCCCCCTTCAAAATTGCTTTCTTTATTCATAATAATGTACATGCATCAAAATATAGTTTGAAATATATTTTAAATTGGATTTAAGTTAAGTACGACAATTTGCATTAATTAGTAAATTTCAAAATATTTATTATTATTTTTTGTTGTTTAAACAAGATAATAATGCATAATTTACAAATGTAATGTAAGTAAAGCATTTTTTATATGAGATGGCTTGGATCTCAAATAAGATAACTTTATAAGCTTTTATCTATGAGCCAATGTTGATGAGTTACTTTAATTGTGACCACTGAGGAATTCATTTCAAAATTTTTAATCATCAAAGGGCAAGAATGATGCAAGAGTTGGCATTGCATTCCTTAAATTTCTATGCATAGTTGAATTGAGGACATTTGATTCATGAAAACTGATTTAGTGAAATATAGACCATATATTATAGTTAATTTTTAGTGGGAATGGGTAACAAAACAAGCAATTTTTCAACATAATGATTCTATAATGCGGCTATCTCTGGCAAATTACCTTGTAGACTGTTGAAAGAAAGAAACTGTACATTTTAACAAGGACAACAGCAACCAAATTACACTATCACTTTACTTGTAATATTATATTATATTTTATATATATATATATATATATATATATATATATATATATATATATATATATAGTTGAACTTTCAATTCTTTTTTTTTTCAGTGGCTGGAAAGAGTCGAAGGGACCTTTCTAAACACTCTGTATAAGTTGTTTAACTGCTCATTTTAGAAAATTTCTGAAATATGCATATTTGCATACACACACATCTTTATTAATTTCTTCATTTCTCTAAGCACAGCATGCTATCCCTATTAAATTGATTGATTTCAATTTTCAAATGAATTTGCAATTTCGATTGGTTTTAAAAATATGTATGCCATTTTGTTAATTTTTAACTGATATCAGGGAGAAAAAACCACTTAGTTAATAAACAGAAGAATATCTTCAGATTAATATATTTCCATGCATTTCAATGAATATGCACAAGTGATGCCAGAAGACATCCACATAAATTTCTGCACAAATTTGAAAAAATTTAAATATTTTCAGTAAGCCTAAGAAAAAAGTATCTGAGTGCAGTCACAATACTCAGTTTTAGGCTTCATATAAAAAAGTTTTTAAACATGCAAAAGGATTATATATAGTTACAAGTTCAAACTAAAAGTCTTTCACAGCTGCTTTTCAAAAATGTTCTTAAAGTTTTAGAAAAAAATCTATTTCCGACTTCTCATTATGCTTTTCTAATTACATTAATCTTTTAGCTATAATGGCAAAATTTAATAACACAAGAGTCAAATATTCTCAGAATACCAAACCAAGTTTACAGAAGTGTCTCGTTAAACATACAGTTTGTAAAGCTACTGAAACTTTAGTTGTCGTCGTTTATCTTTATTTTACTGTTTTTAACAGATGAAATGCATCTTTTTATCCAATGAATATAAACAAACAATGAATCAATAACTGGAACAGTCAAAAATTTGATGAAAAAGAAAGAAGTATTCTTGAAAGGTAAGCTCAATTTGTTAGAAGAAAAAAATAGTTGAAAGCTATAGAAATACTACAAACTGTTGCAACAGGAGAAACCAATGCTTTAAGGCAAACGATTATATATGTTTAATAATAGGTTACTATTCTCCAAAGTCACCAGAAAAAAAAAGAGTAATTTGTAAGAAATAACTTCGCAAAGTCGAATCAAATTATCAGAGTACATATATAAGGCATATTACATTCCAGAAAGTATGTGTTTGGGGATAAGTATTTTAGTTCCTTACACATTCAGAGATCTTGTAAGAAACAAGAAAGTTAGATAGTATAAGTAAGCTCTCTCACTTGAAAAGCTAGCCAGAAGAAAAAGCAAAGTTCAAAGGATAGAAAGAGAAATAGGAGAAACTTACATGAAGGAGAGAAGAGATCACTATCAGAGGTAAGTGCATTAAATTGAAGTGAATCTCCTAAAGGAGGAGGAGGATGTGGTTGTGCCTTTTCCGATTGTTGTGGCTGTTGAAGTTGTTGACCATGCTGTTTCCTACGGCGCAAACGAAAGGAGCGCTTGTGTTTGTGTTTCAGACGTTGATTGGTTTTGTATCGTGGATCATCCTCTTCGGATAAATCACTGCCTTCTGAGGGTGAATTGTTTCCACTCCCACGAACTGAAATCATACCAAACTCTCATCTCAAAGAAGTCTACTAAATTCACTACCTAAGAATTTCTCAACAGCGAATCAGGCTTTAAAGCTTAAAGTGCAGAGAATCTTGATGTTCAATGTTTCAGTGATATTTAGATAAACAATAAACAAAACAATATTTGTTTTCTTTCATCTTGAGAAATTAAAACACAATTAAAAGCAAAATGCCAGCAAAGGAACTTTCCTCAATCTACAACTAATTCACTACAAAAGAAAAATTAAACTATTTCTCAGCAATATTTAAAAGGTGAAAAATTGTTGCTGTAACTAACAGCAATGAGATTTAAAAGGATTGATCTACGTCATTCATCAGCATACCTGTAATCATAATAATCTAAGATAAATGTAACAATACATTATCATGCTGATTCCTAATATACATCTGTAACCAAAAATTATACATTACCTTAAAATACACATACAAAATTACACCAGTAGCTCTGGAAAAATAACTGTAGATTGTGAATCACTTAAAAATGTAGCAATATTAATTTTAGCAGAAGATAAATTGTCATCTTAAATAACAAAAAAAGTTTATACCACATTTTTAATAACAGAACCATATAAAAATATTCATTTAAAGACAACTAAATATAAGAGTATTTAAATATTTTGAAAAAAATTATAATTGTATTATAAATGATAGGGAAAAAATGCCAAGCATTTTTATGCACTATCTGGTTCAAAAATTTCACTTAAGAACCAGCTTAATACTTTTTTTTAAATATAGAATATGAAAAATCTTTAAACATAAGTCATCAATTAGAAAGAAAGCAAACAGTTTAAAAAGTGAAATAAATTCAATAGAAAGCACATGCAAAACTAAAAAAAAAAGAAAGAAAGAAATTTTCACAACAAAAAGGCAAAGAGGATAAGTTATCAGTAATTCTAGTGCAAATATATAAAAGTGTTAATAACATTAAAAGCAAGAGCATTAAAAGTGTTAAAACAAGGTAAGCTACAATATCTATGGTGCATGTCATTTGTTATGGGATTTACTGATACTGCATGCAATGTGAGGTTTTCAAAATAAACCATGCAGTAATAACGATGTGAATAAGTGCTTTGGGACAATAAAATACCTTTGTCTAGTGGATCAAGAGATTGAGCAGTCACAATCCTCTGACCCCCAGGAAATGGTGGGAGTGGAGGTGGTGGTCCCTCAAAAGAAGGGATCCGGGGAGGAGCTACAGGTATGCCACGCTTTTTACGAGTTTTCTTGTGTAAAGTAGGTTTACGATTTGCTTTTGTATATACTTCTCTTTGTCTGCGTTCCAGTGAACTCCATTCACTTTCAGAATCGGAGCCTAACAGTGAAGAATATAAGCAAAAGCCTTTACATCTTTGTGCATCTCAACAGCAAAGCAAGAAAAAGAGTATGAGCTCTTTTAAAGAACATTTCATGTAAAGATTTATTTTGAAATTTTAACATCCATCACAAACTAAATGCAGCCTTAAAATTAAGAATTATTAAGTATAACTATAATAAAATTATGTCACTTATGAGAAAAGAAAATTAAACTATAAATATATTAAAACATTTATTCTATATAACATGACTCAAAAATCTGGAAGATACAATTAAACAGTAACACACACAAAATACAGACAATTCAGCCGAAATCAGAACTGTAAAGTTGTTTAAGTAAGTAGAAAAAATAATTATAAAACTATTAACAAATGACTCAATATCAAAGTTATTCTATGGAGGAAATTATTTGTTCAGTAAAAGTACCAAAATTTGCACTAACTGTAAATTATATATTGAATTAACGATGTCTGTGTTTCTTTCACACAAGTGAACTCGATCAACATACCTCTATCAAATGCATCTCTGTTTCCATGCCTTCTAGTTAATGATCGTATTCTATGAGGTTTACTGTCAGGCAAAGCATTGTGAACAACTGCATATTCATATTCATTCCGATCAGCAGAAAAGAGGTGAACAGCATCCTAAAAAGAAACGAAGCATTCCCGTTAGCTTTAAAAGGGAGGGTTGAGGGAAATTATCATGGTTCTTAGTAAATAAAGCAGAAGTTCACAAATGTACCTTTACTTGAGCATATTCATTGCCTAGATCCATACTTTCAGGGGTGGCCAGAGGAGCATGCATTAAACCAACTTTGGGCAGAGTAGCTCCTGATTTATGAGAAGTTAAATTTATTCTTCCTATAGCGTCAGTTAAATGTCCATATTGTTTAAGGTCTATTTTCTTAGGCTAAAAAAATAATTAAAAAAAATCCGTAAAAATACAAATAATTAAAAAGTAAAAAATTTGTTTTTCTTGACCGATTTTCCAAACAAAATTAATACCGAGATATTCATTTTTCTTTCCCCAACTTTAAAACTTAGACGAAATAAATTTTGTGCCAAATAAAAATAAACAAAATAATCTGCATCCAAAAGTAAATTAAGCCTTTCCAACTGAAAATTCATGCAATCAAAAACACTAATTGGACAATGAAATATTACCGGTTTTCAAATCTTCAACACAAATCTGGTTGGTTGTGTGCAGCCCAATGGCCTGCCACCTCATATAATATAGAGGGAATAGGGAAAATTTAGGAGGATACAATATTATAAAATACTTGAATACAATTAAAAATATTTATAAGTAAAGGTAACAACTATGTAATTCAATAAACACAAAAAAATTTTAATCACATTTTAAATAGTTTCTTTCAATAATTCAGATAATATACAAAATTATTAGAAATGCCTTTAAGAAAGCATAAAATTTGAATATCAGTGAAGTCATCTTACTAATTTTAGAAAGGTAAATTTATTATGTATTACAATTATAATTATCAATAATATAGATCATCAAATAATACTTTTTTTATTGCATCTGTTACTATAACTATTTTTGAAAAATTTTACAAGAATTTACAGAAATTCTTTCATCCTTGAGAGTAGAAAGCAAGCATTTTAAAGAATTAAATCAAAACCTTTAATAATTTAGTATCTCTCTCAATTTATGATACAATTCTCAAATGTTATTGAGAAAGTCAGAAGAAAATATGTGATTTTGCTATCAATACCAAAGCAAATACAACATGTTTTTAGATTAAGTTATTTGAAACTCTGACTTAGAAGAAAACAAAGCTTGTAAGGTAACATGTTTTATTTTCTAGATGTAAAAAACTAAATATATTTCCTTTTACTAGGAAAGTAGTCCATAAATGGAAAGATTGCCAAAAATAACAACAATTAGGAACTTAGTATATCTTTTAAAACTATTAATTATTCAATACAAAACAAGTAACATTTTATGTGAAGATTAACAATTAACATTATTGCCAACAATTAACATTACTGCTTCTTTGTTTTCTATTCTGAATAAAACTTGTATCTTAATAAATATTTACTTTTTTGGAAACAAAATATAGAGGGAATATCATAATAGTCTAAAAATTCGAATTCAAAATTCTGATGAACCTGCATGTCTCAAAACTCTCCAAGTCCTGAACAATATATTTATGGCACTGTGTCCATCTGCCTCTTAGCATAACTGAAATGCATATGAACTCGATAACTACCAAATGCAAAGAACTAGGTAGTTAAAATTTGGTGCACAGGCTTATTATCTAAAATATAGATACAACAAATTTTGAACTCTGCTTATTGCTCTGCACTTTGGCATGCATACCAATGCAATAACAAACACAATGCTTTAAATCAGTGAAATCCTTTATATTATTTTGTGATTTCAACCCTTATTTACATGTTAAAAATTTTATATGAATAGGCTGGCAAAAAGTTATCCAAAATACATGATCTCAAGAGATTCAATAAAAATGTCAGATTCATGGCGATTTATAGTTCAAAATTACTGCACATCAATGCCATGTGTTAATTATGAGTCTTATTCAACATTTGCAATTTCATGCAAAGTAATAGAAATATATTTATGGGAAAGTATAAAAGAAAATTTTGGAGAAAACTTTCCCACAAATGTTAGATAAAAATCTATGCTATAAAAGCAGCAGATTTAAATAGAATCCAAAAGTCTAAATTTGTGTAGAATGTATATAATATAAACATTCTACCAAATAAGATAAGCTAATATGCAATCCTATAGAGAACAACATATAGAGAAAAATGTAACATATTTGCATCTACATATAGTAACATGTTTGGCAAAATATTATAGAAATTGCCATATTCTAGATTTACAATTTCAAAATTTTTATTAAATATTGTTAGCAGCATAGAAATTAAAATTGGAGATGAGAAAAAATAATCGATGAAATTAATACAAACTTTGTTTCTAGTAATAAAAATTTTCTGACTTCTTCAGAAGATATTTATACTCATTTTAATGAAAGTGTAAAGGAAGGAAAGCATTATTTACCTTTGGTTTACCAGGTTTCGGCTTTGTAGGAGGAGGAACCTTTTGTCTATCAGCATGATAAGTATGATACATTTCATTCTCTGGCCAATCTTCTCTATTCCTCATTTCGTGACTGAATAATCTATTTTCAACCCAGCCTGTTAAATAAAGATAGAAATGATTAATAATATATGCAGATTGTGCGAAATAATTAAAAGTATTATCATTTTAACACTAATTTTCATAAACATAGAAATTTTTCACAATATCTTGATTTTATAATTAAATATTTTTTAAAAATGTCCACATTTTTTTTAAGGTAAGCATTTTTTTTCAGCTTCCCAAAAATCAAATCTATGTATTAGAAATGAAAATTACTATCAATACAGCAATTCCAACAAAAAAAAATCAATGCAGTATAAAATGATTCCTTAATGATGTAAATAGTGGCAAATACACGAAAGAAAAAAAAATAGGAGTATTAATAATCTACATAAAATTTAATCCTCCTTATTGCAATAAATGTTTAAAATCACACACATATATAGAAAAAGTGTTTAAGAAAGTGAATTTATCAAAAAGAATGCATGAAAGCAAAAGAAATGCATAATATGCTAATATATGCACTAAATATTTTGAGCAATGTTTTCATAATAGTCAACAACTACAAAAATAAGATATTAAATTTTGTACATGGAAAAGCATGCAATGCTATAAAACTATACAGTTTCACCATAACCATAAAACATCATTAAGAGGAATATCATTTAGATAGAAAAATTAAAAATACAATGCTCAAAAAAGAAAAACTCGGTAAGAATCGCCAGCCAATTTCCACATTAGAAAACTACGAAGAAAAGTCAATGTACACTTTGAAAAATATTTTAATTGGAGTTAGTACTTAATTGTTTTTTAAAAAAGTGAAGATTAAAGTATAAAAATGCATATAAAGTATATATGCAATTTCAAAAGTAAAATAGGTATAGCAACAAATAAAATATTTTTTCTTGTTTGGAGGCATCTGCAATTCAAACTAATGAGTGCAATAAAAGCATATTTCCCACACAAAGGAAAGATGAATTCTGAAGATTTAAAAAAAGTAGCACAAGCTGTATATGCAATATTTTGAACACAGAAAGATAACAATGAAAATGTTGTACATGGGTCAGGCAGCCCTTATATTTATTATTAATTGATAAACTACAAAGAGTATGTAATTAATTTTGTATATGCATTTTTTATTACTTGAATATTAATGAAAATTTTCATAACTCTATTCCAAATGTTCGCTATAATTACTGGATAAGTTATGGCTCCAACAGATAAAAAATTTCTAAGACTTTTGCAACCGAGATTTTTTTTCCAAAACCCATTCCCAAACCTTTCATAAGGAGATTCAATCTCATTCCTTTCATTAATTTTAAAACCAAGTTTGAAAAAAGGAGTTTTTTTACAGCCATCTTGAATATTCAAATAATTTGTAACTAAGCATTATTAAAATGATCACAAATTACAATGCTTAAATAACACAGAATGCAGTCAACGTTTATGACAAATAGAAGTGCAGTTAAGAAATAAAATATTCAATTATATATATAAAAAAATGTATAAAAGTTTTGCCATTATTTATTCAGAGCCAGAACACATCATCTTAGTATCCATCTTCATCAGTCACTTTTCATAATTTAGAGAATTTTTTCTCTTTATTTCAATAATAAATCAACCAAACCATTGCAAAAACCAACTTCTTTGGAAAGATAGATTCCAAATATATAATATTTAAAAAACACAAAAGGAAAAAAATAAATAAGGAACATAAGAAAATCTTTTCAAAAGATTTTAAACTGACAATACAGAAGATTAACCTCAATGTTTTCCATGAAGTAACTTAAATTTGAAAAGCTATTTATTTTTCATACTTATATTTATAAAGTTGTTCACCCTCACACAAAATACTTCAAAGCTTTTAGCTCTTAAGAAAGAAGCTAAGGAATTCAAAAAGTACAGTTTCCGACACAAATCACCATTTCCTTGATTAGACAAATAACAAAAGAAAAGAAATGAAACTTTGAGTTAAATTCAAAGAATTCATTTCAGCAATTATCAATTCAAAAAATCATAATGCTAGATTCATGTCATACAAATTAGAATGGAAATACTCTAATTTATGAAAAAGAACTAAATTTTAAGCAAGGTATAAAAAATATTACATGTAATTCCATGCTTATAATTAACATCAATTACACCAATTATCTGTTAGATAACAAAATTTTACATTAGCCATGATTCTTGGGGGTGGGGCTCATCAGACAAAATTAAAATTACAAAAGAATTTAGAAAATGTTGTTTATCTAATTTATGGTCTTTATTCTTACAAGTTCATACATTATTTTAGGCATCCAAATAACAATAGTTTTGTATATTAGTACTAGTTATTTGTAAAAAATATTAAGTAAAAATCAGTTTTTCAAATGCTTAATATGAAAAGTGAAAATTGGGTGGGATTGGGAATAAAATTGTTTAACTTCCAAATTAAACTTTTATGATGACCATAAAAAAGAAATCGTCATCATAGAAAGGTTTATATTTGGTTGAGTTTTGAGGTACCACAGCAGTTTTTGTTATAAAACTACTAGTGTAAAACACTTTTCCAAGAACAAAATAAGCTTCATAAATTTGGTAAATTTACTCACTATGATAGTAAATATAATGAAATTACAGAAACTGAAAATGTGTCACAGAATTATTTGTTGTGAAAATTCTTATAGATAAAATCTATAACTGCAAAAGCAATAATTGCATTGGATAAATTTCATAACTTATTTAAATATATAAAATTCAATCAGAGAATATGAAATAAAAAGCAATAAGGGAATTTCAAAGAAGAAAGATTCAATTCACTAATTAAGAGCTTAAGAGAAACATCAAAAACAATGAAGTAAAAAGCTTTCAGGCTATAAACTATACTCAATTTTATTCAGTTAAAATTATCTTTGAAAATATGAATATTTAACTGCTTTTAATTCCTTAATTTGAAATTGGTCGTGTTCAGCTTGAGCTATGAGCAGAACATTTTATTATCTTAAATACTTAAAATATAAAATAAGAAATTACAAATCAAAATATTAAACAAAAAATGTTTTAAATTCTATTTAATCCCAAATTACATGAGGGAAATACTCAAAATCACAACCACCTGACTTACTTTTCTAAAAACTGTGTTCTTTGAGCACATTTTGCAGCCAAATAGACTTCAAATTATTTCATTGATTCAGATGAACAAAATATAGAGTATTATACATATAACTTTTATAGAAAAAACCACATCTAAAAAAGTTTTTTCCCCCTCTCTATGTTTCTGAATTCATTCATAATATTATTAATTAAATAAGCAGAGCAAATCATACAATCAAAAGGTGAAACTCTTATTACTTATAAATATTTTTTATTATAATTTTTTAAAAAAAATCAAAATATACACAGCCAAAGAATAATAAGCCAAATTACAGCAACTAACTTTTCCACAGAAAATAAATGTTTCAAATAAGCAATACTAAGTCAATCCTAAACTGCATTGACAAGAAAATGGGGAAATTTATGCAAAAAGTTTTATAAATCAGAAATCCAACACCCATTAATACTAACCAGGAAATACTACAGAATCTATCAACCATTAAGACCCTAAATTTTAAATATTAAACTAAGATAAATATTCTCTCATAATATTTATGCGTAATCAAATACCTGTTTCTCGATTAAGAGACTCCTGAGATCCCCCTTCCTCTGCTGCATGTAAAGTAGCAAATTTATTAGGTCTTAATTTAAATAAGTCTGAATTTCAGTTAGATTGAATTTTTGAATTTCAATAACAGAGTTAGGAAGACACACATAGACGGAATAAATTGAAATACCAGCAGATGATATAAAGTACAAATAAACTTTTCACATTTTTATGAAAACTATATAAAAAGCGTTTTTAAAATATAGTAAAAATTAATGCTTTGAAATATATCTACTTTCTAAAATATTAAAAGATACGGAATTTTAAAAACCAATAAGAAGAAATGATAAAGAATGATAATTCTTAGAGCTTGTATACTATTAAAATAATGAAATTCATAAAAAGCTATCAGATTTTTTGTAATATCTGACTTTAGAGTCATTAACAGAAGTACTGGGGAAGAGGAAACAAAGTAAGAACTGCCAATTATAATATGTAATGCAAAACGTGTTTTTTTTTTAAATCCCTAAATGACAGTGGAATAGATTTCAAAGCTTCTTCAGAAAAGGTCATTAAAATTATATACATTTCAATTCAATGTGAGATCATCATCTAAGATTACTTTTCCTGCTACATTCTGAACTGGGGTAATTAAAAAGTGTTAATTGCTTATTAAATTTTCATTAATGTAATTATAAGCTACCGTGATTAGTCAATACATAGTACTGGTTTGAGAAAAAATGCAATTGCAATCCCTCTTTTCTCTACAAATACCTAAAACTGAGCATTATAGCAACATTAATGTTACAGCTAAGCCTTTTTCACTAATAAGACAAAATATAAAATCTATCATCCCAATTCAGATATAAGAAAACAATGCAATAATTTCAATAAATACTAACAAATACATATAATTTTCTTGTATAATAATAAACAAAGTACTTTCAGATAAATATTTTCACTAACCAGCACATTCAATCCCATTATTTCTATAAAACTAAGAATACATAATTATTGACAAAAACCTTTGAAAAATTAATTTGCAAAATGAACCATTTTTTTAATTTTAAAAAAAAGCAGCTGTAATTACCGTGCAAAATTCTGAGCATCAAACAGAGAGAAAAACAATGTCAATTATTAGAAAGAAAAAAAACTCACTCAAAGTATTGTCCCACTCTAATTTCGATATAAAAATCAATTACTGTACAAAATTTTGCACATTTCCTATAATGTCTATGGCAGGAAAGAAAGAAAGCAAGTCAACAAACAAAAACAGGAGATTTACTTAAAAAATAATCCATCCTAATCCTGGCCAGCTGAAGATTTTCATTAATTTCCTTTTAAAACATAATTTTTGATAAGGTTATAAATTTTTTTGAAATATCATAAATAAACACAAGCAACAAGTTTTAAATTGGTATCCTAAACAGATTTCATTATTTAAAAAAATTAACTAATTTCCTTCCATAAATGGAAGGGGGTTCTCATTTCGAGACACTTCCAAGCTAAAGCAATTGATTAGCCAGAAAATTTTCAAAAATGATTCAGTCAATATTTTTATGATATCATAATCATAATAATTATGAATATCTCAGATTCGTAAACATTTTTATTTTAACTAAAAGTAATTTAAGTCTTAAAATATTAAAAATCTATTGTTTTATATATTTTTGTCAAAAACTATTTGATACTAAATCTAATGTATATAAAATATAAATAAAAAAATTAAATTTATCCCAATCTAATTCAAATATTAACAAAATATAAATATTATAATTTCTAATAAAATAATAAAAATTCAAATTCTCACTATTTTGAATGAAATTTGAAGCAAACAGCAAACAAAATCTATTTGCCTCATACATAAAGGTATGATGAATGTTTTATACATCAAGAATGCCTTCTGCACTAGCTTGAGTTTTTCACAAAAAGAAATGAGTTGTTCCTAGGTGTGGATTGCCTCCATACAAGACAAATTATGCAATACTCCCTGACCTAGCTATATACCACTTGATCCCGTACAAAACTATGAATTGATATTGCAAATATATTGGAAGAATGTGATCTCAAGACTGATTTTGTTAGAATTGCAATCTTTCAGAACTTTTTTTCAAGAATTAAGTCAAAAATTAGGATACTTTAATTACAAAATCAATCTTCTAAAGAAAGTCATACTCTAATAAGATGCCAGTTACAGTTCTGAAAATGAGATTATCTTTTTCAATAATTTTTTAGGTTTCAAAGTGAAAAAAAATGTGTAACCACCATGGCAGAAAGAGTTAACTATAAATCCAATGATCATCCAATAGTACATTAACAATTAGTCAAATGATCGAACTTACATTAATTAATATATCAGGGGCAAAAGAGCATTAAAGGCCTAAATAATTCTGAACATAGTGGACATTTAAATCAATAACAGGAAGAAAAAAAAGACTATGAGTAGAAATGTTTAGTACTTAATAAAGGGCCAAACTTTTTTTACTTTCAATTAAATAAGTTACTACCTTTTTAATTGAGAACAAGCTATTTTTTGCTTTCAATTAAATAAGTCTAGCAACTAATATTTGCAAACTGACACATATTTGAACAATATTTTGAATTAGTGCTGTCCAAGAATCCAAGTTCTTCAATTAGTTCAAACCTTCCAAAAAATATTAAATAAAATGAAGGAAGAATTAGTAAAGAAACGTTGGAATTTGAATTACAATTAATGGAAATACCATCCATTAATACTAAAAACTGTAAGACAAATTATATACAACTAGTTTTAAAAATTACAAAAAACTGGAATATAAATTTTAAAAGTGGATTCAGATTCGGTAGTGATTTTATTTAAGGCTTAGAAACAGGCAATTGGCAACCAGAACACCAAGAGGTACTTAAACAATTTTAAAAAACAGCAGCATTCTCACGATACACTATCAACTTTTCTGCTGAATTAATGAAATAACATCAGAAATAATAACTATTCACATCCTTTAACAGGACATCTAAATCAACCCTAACCCAACTAGGGAAAATGTTCAAACAAATTCAAAATATTTCAAATTATATTTGCCATTTTAAAAATGAAACAATTATGCAAGGCATAGATATATCGATAAATACAATTATTTCAAAAAAAATTTAATATCTACATACTTAATTTATATATTTCCTAAATTTAACACCACCCCCATACAAAAATAGCTTGTAAACATGAAAATGTATGGTGAAGAATGGGAACAATTTATGTCCTATATTACAGTCACAAAGTTTTGTGAAGATTCTTCTTAACCCATGAATAATTATGTCATAATACAATGAAATGTCCAACATAGATACTGCAAAAATAATATTTAACAGAAATAACAGGATTAGAAAGATACATTACTGATCTTTGCAAGTGACACCAATACCATTTAAAGAAAAAGTTAATCCAATGATTACTAGGAAAATTTAAACAACTTTAACATCTTAAATAACTTAAATCAGTTTATGAGCAATATTTATTTTCAGAAAAAAGGATTATGAACAATCACTACTGATGTCAATTAAGAGCAAAAATTAAACTTAGAGCAAAAGAAAAATTTCATTTGTCATAGAAGTAAAAGGCAAACAACCAATGTAATTAAAAAAACTTTTTTTTGCAGCAATTTTGAAAAAGTGTAAAAGTCTATGCTAAAAAAGTAATCTGAACAAAGAGTAATTATGTTCTTTTTAAGAATCCATTAAGTAAACACGAGAAACTGGAAAAACAGTACTGAGATATTCTGATATTAGGCTTAGTAAAACTTTCAAGAATCCAATTATCAATAAAAACAAGATAGAATAACAAAAATGTTACACCTTATATTTATTTTTGGGTACAATGTACAATTACAATATAAACCTTCAAAATTTATAATCCAGGATTGAGTTAGAATTTAACTGATAATTTAAGAATTACTATAGTATTATATTATTATACTCCAATCAATATTCTATCAAAATATGAAGCAAAGAAAATATTTTGTACACAAATATTTCAACACTTTATAACTAAATGTATGCAAGAAAATACTATTGAAGCTAGATGTAAGAAGCATTTACTTTAAAAAAACCATTAATCCATTTACAAATTAACGAGATAAAAAGCAGATACGTGCTTCTAATAAACAAAGAGTAGAAATATGTTTCTTTTTTAAATTATATGCAAGAAGCAAGTGTATTAATTAGTCAGATATCTTTCAAATTAATATGACAAGTATTTAAATAACTTTACCATTACCATGTACTATTTCTTAATCAATATTTTGGCAAATACTGCTAATATTTTTAAATAAGATTTGTTGCTAATACTGCTATAAATATTTTTTAATACGTATTTTTGTTACGAATAATTTACTTTTTTTAAAGTCAGCATTTGAGTTTATTTCTTTTTGTAGTAGATTACACAAAAAAGAATTATTTAGGACAAATATAAGAAACGCCATACACTCGTGCGAACTTCAAAAAACCATTATAAAAAAAAGTAATGCACGAAAAAAAAAGCGGGAAAAGTCCTAGAGAAGCTTTTCTCTCTTTAATAATGATTTAAAAAAGACCCATAGACGACTTTCACGCATCAAATCGAGACGATTTATGCAAAGTAAGATAGCTATAAAACATCAGAATGAAAATGGATCCATCATTCGATGACAATAAAATGCAATCGTTTCAGAATCGGGCATTACTGGTTATACTTTTCTGTAAGAACAATGAATCCACGAATAGAGCGTTGAGAATTCTCAGCACAGTGAAGGAAATCAAGGCACATAAAAGCACTATTTCACTGAATTGGATACTGAATTTAGTGTGAAGTTTTGAGGAAATTAGGAGTTTGAAAGGTCGTTCTGCATCCACTGAGTCTCTGTCATGGGAAATTTGGCTTACGAGACACCAAGGGGGAACAGCAGGGTTTATGAAGTTCAGAGAATAATGGGAATTCAAGAAACGTCAATCCGAAATATTCTGCATTGAATTTTGAAATTACATTCGTAAAAAATATAGGTATTTTACCAAATATTGCCAGTAGACTCCAATGACAGACAAACTTTTGCTACACAGGTGCTTAAACAAATGAATGGAACTGATCCACAATGACTACTGAACATCAAGTGAGAAGATGAAGTCGATATTTCATTGCATAGTAATGTCAACTCCATAAACAGTCCTATCTGGACAACAAAATATCGTGAGCACATTCTCCACGTACTTCATTCTAGGATCTTTCTCTTTTGAAGAGTATTACCCTGTTCCGCTGCTGCAAAAACGATATCTTACGCTTTTACGAAATTTTGTTCTGCCTGTTTGCAGAAAAAAAAAGCAGCCTGAGGTCACCTACATGCAGGATGGTATCGTCTCAAACAGCTCGTTTTGGAAAGATGTTCTTCCTAGACAGATTCAGTGAATACCTAGAGATAAGCCCAAAATGTATAATTAAGTTACTCTCACAATCACCAGACCTAACTCCAAAGGACTTTCAGTTGTTGGGATATCTAAAGTCTCCAGTCTACCGGATTTCTTCAGCAACTTAGCTCGAAATGAAAGATGCAACTCAATAGGCCATCGGTGGCATCGTTGCTGACATGTTCTACTCAGTTGTAAAAGGTACAGTCATGTATCTCACTTTCTTAATACCTTCCAGTGGCAGCCATTTTGAACATCTCTTTAACATAAAATGTGTTGTTAAATTACTGAGTTCTGTTATCCAGATTTACATAAACTATTTCTATTTGACGAAGCTATGTATCAGTCATTTTTTTAAAATCATTTTTAATGGGGCGGGGGGGGGGGGGAGGATCCAAAGGCTCTGATCATATTCCAGCAAACTGCAAGCATTTTTCAAGTATTACTTATTCATTATTGATTTTTGAAGTTTGTACGAATTTATGGCGAATCTTAAATTTGTTCAAGATTGAAAGAATAAGTTATTAAAAAAAGAGGTGTTTAAATATTTCAAAAAAAAATTATTCAACAAGCATGTTGGACGCATGCTGATTTCAAGTACTTATTCACTATATGTTCACATATTTCAATGTTATATTTTTTTATTTAATACAGATTGTAATTAAGTCTAAAAAACTGTAATTTGAATGCCATTTCCATTTTAAAGCTATAAATTAAAAGACACAGATAAATGTTTTAACATCAATATCCAAACACAGACATCAGAACAAATACAGATTTAAATATGAAATTCAATTTTCAGAAGGAGTGAATGATAGATCATCATTAAGAAATGTTAAGTATAAATTTTAAAACTAGAAAGCAAATACTCAAATTTTATTTAACTAGGTTATGTCCAACTTAATTTAAAGCACATAATATTTTAAAATTATTCAGGTTTCCAGACTTATTTATTTTTTTAACTGATTGAAAAAAACATTAAGACCATTTTTGTCGATATTAAAAAATCCTTCAAAAACAGTTTATATTATATATATATATATATATATATATATATATATATATATATATATATATATATATATATAAGAATACTTATAATGTATAAAAAATAATACTGATTTTTTTTTTCATTATTTTAAAACAATACCAAAGTGGGAAAAATGAAAATTGAGACAATTTCACTACAAAACCTGATAAATGGGTGGCATGCAATTTGAAAATGTTAAGGAGTTTGAAAAGGCGCAATAACTTCTTGGGCAAAGCAAAAAAAAAAAAAAAAAGGATGGGATGTGTTTTATTTAACTGCAAAATGGAGATTCAATTACTCTATTAATAGGCATTAACAAGTTAAATTTCAGTTTAAAAGAAAACTGGAGATGAACTTCAATTATGTAAATTACGACGAAAGGAATTTCACATTGAAGTTCATTTCTATGAAATGTCTAGAATCCTAAAAGGATAAAAAAGAATTATTAATTAAATGTACCAATAATATTTGTTTTTGATCGAAATGTTAACAATAAATAAAAATTTGATAACGAAAGTAATGATATCAAACCTTTTTCAGTAAAATATTAAAGCCTGTACACTCCTCAATACAGGTAATTCAACATTCAGATGGCCAGGAGAAGAACAATTTAAAAATGCAAGGAAAATCAGCCATACTTTATATAAATGAAAGTTTTAAACAACACCAATGATAATTAAGATTTTAAACGTAAATAATAATTTAAAGCTGTTTAATGCTCAGAAAAATTACAGTCAAACCTTGCATAATGAGCAAACAAAAATGTAAAAGGAAGACTCCTTTAAAAATGTTTCCAATGACAAGGATACGTCACATGCAAGAACAAGAGCATTTCTCTTTGTCTCTATTTAAACCTTATATTTTGATAAGATACCCCCGCTTTTTTTTCTTTTTCAAAATAAAACTGGAACTGTAAAACATCTAGTTAATTGAATAGTCAGAAGAAAAATAAAAGTCACTTTGGTAAGCGCCGTGTTTTCATATTGCGGCATGAAAAGGAATTATTGTCAAACCTCGTTTAAAAAGAACCTCCCATAACGAGTGATTTACATTACAAATAAAACAAAATACAAAAAGTGATTTGATTAACAAGCGATATTTCGAGAACAATTGGCGATGAGACATCGTGACACTACATGTTGGATTAACCTGTATCAGTCTGCTTTGAATAGAACCATTATATCTACATAGAAGGTTTAGGCGGATAACTTTGCCGATGTTTGAGAGCAAGTGTCTGCAGAGCCTTAAAGGATGAATTATGTCTCGGGCTAAATTATGAAACAGGGATGTATAATAATGATATAAATGAACTGGTGGTAGAAAAGAGTCAGAACTGCCGAAAAATTTGTGGGGATACATTCTGCGCCCCAACAAGAAATAATAAAAGCAACAAAGCTATACCCTTCCAGTTAAATGAGGCAGTTGCTCAAAGCACGGGAAATTATTTCATCGTTGATTGAGAAAGCACGAAATAATAAATTCCCGAAATTAGACAATAAGCTATGCTCGCAACGAATTCGTTTCACGATAGCGTTGGACCCCATTTTCACCTAATTTTGAAGAATAACCAAAAGCAAGCATCTAGGCAACTTTTTACCTTTTTTCAACATTAAACATGTATTATAAAAAAATGCACTATCATAGATTTTAGGGTTTTTTTAATACAGAATAGAATGCAGTATTCTATCAAACGTGCATTAATATGAAATAAAAAAAATGTTTTGCATTATGAGTAAGATTTGGGAATGAATTATGCTCATTAAGCAAGATTCCACTGTATCTTCAGAACTCTGAGAACCAAATTCATCAAAATTTTCATTGTTAAATCTTGAAAATGTTTCCAACATGAATAAAAAAATTCGATTTGCTCACTTTTAGAAATTACTTTTTCGTTTTAACAAAATTATACATTCTCTAAATTAACTAATTTATGATAACAAAACCCCACTGTCTTTTAATAACTACCCATACAAAATATAAAACAGCTAAAACAGGGTTACAAAATTAATGCAAGAGGGGAAAGTAAACAGATTATGAAGTATAGAATTTACCATGCAAAATTGATACAAAAACAGAGATAGTTGAAAATAACTACAGAGCTAATACTAACAAGCATTTTCATAAAGATTATGGTAGAATGCACAAATTTCTAAAAACTCTCAATGCAATATTTAAAAGAAAATGCATCATTAAGGAATAATCGAAAATAAATCAAGGAGAAAAACAAAACTAATTTCTAAGTGAATGAAATAAATATGAAGTAGATACCGAAAAGAGTTGTAAATAATATCAGCAAAATATAGAAACAGGTGTTTCAGAGCAAAACTGATAATTAATCAATAAAAATATTCACAAATTTTATCGTAAAGAGCAGTCTTTGAAAATAGTAGCTGATATTATGACCAATTCTGTGCACCTATGAATAAATTATTTATACTAAGAAAAGTTTTCTCAAAGGAATTTCTGAAGGAGAAAATGTTGGGTCCAATTTGGAAACCCAATATTTGCATTAAAAACATTAAGATTTGGAACTGGTATCATAGTTTCACCATTGTAAGCTATTTTGCTATGTTTCATTTACTTAAATTATAATTGTACTAGTAAGATACTTCTAATACTTATTCTATACTAAAAGTTTCCATTTCAAACATTACTCAGAGAAAACTGTTCAAAAAATATATAAAATCTTGGAATTAGGTGCAAAAATAAGGAGGAATTAAACTGAATTAATTGGTGTGAAAACTGCAAATCGTCTATTACAATAAGATTTTAATTATTCTATTACAGTTTCATATATCTATAAGAATTCTAGATAAATACAAGTTATAATTTTTAATTATGATTTCTAAAAATTCATTAAAGTTCATTAAAAAGAGAAGCTGTACAACAATGCTTAAAGATAAGAAATTCCTAAAATCGTGCTTTACAATTCTAAGACACGACAGTCCTTACAGATTTGAAAATGGAGGACAATACTGAAATGTTACTCTAAACATATTATTAGCAAAAATTAATAGTAAATTCAAGAATTTACCTTTCCTTTTAATTTTAAAGAATTCAAACCTAATGACAAAACTATTTCTTTTAAAAGCAAATTTTTTGGACTTAAAAACAAAATCGCCTTTGTATAGATAACTATCAGCAAAATGCCCATCATTTTAAAGAATATACATAGCATGCAAAAAGGAATAAAAAGCATCTAAAGAAAACTCAAACATAATAAAGGATTAGGAAAGCATTGCACATAATCAAGCACATTTGCACATGACATACATATATACATAACTTGTTAAAGAAAATATTTTAGGAAAGATTAGAAAAAGTATAGGAATGATAAAAGAGTGGGTAGAGTACCCTCATCCAAGCTTGTACGAGAAGTATGGTGACCAGCAGTTATAGATCCCTTCTTCATTCGCGAAGGGGGTAAATCTGGTGGTGCAGGTTCAGGCGGTGGTGGATAGGCCCCATACCCTGTATAGTAGCATAATACAAGTTGGAGGAAAAATAATATATTTCTCCTTTTTTTTTTTTTTAAGTACTAACAAATTGCATGAAAAAATGTTCCAAAAGTCTCAAATTTTAAAACTGATCACTATATCATACCAATAAAAAATGTCTTTTTAATTATTTATTTATCATATGTTGCACTTAAAATGGGATCATTAAAATGTATAAATCTTAAGTGCCAATTTTCTTAACTTTAAGTTCGACACATTTAAGCCTATATAATTTTTTTTTAATTCAACAAATGCTAGCAACATTTTGAAAAAAAACCATACATAGCATTGAAAGTTTCACTAATGCTTACTTTTAAGCAAAATTTTTGCATAATAAAAATATATAAGAAAAAAGAAAAGAAACATTTCAAGAGTAACAAATGATAAATCAGTTTATAAGCAAGTTACAAGAAGTAACATTTTTAATTTGAAACACGAACTGTAGCCAAGTAACTGAGGTCTTTTTAATGTACTCTATCTCAAAACAATGAAAATAATATTGCAATAACGACTAACAGAGCATTAAGATAAGTAAAAACTTCCCAAATGTGAAACCATTTTTGGACTTTTCCTTGGTATTAACTGAATTCAATACCCGACAAAACACAAAATAATATTGTACAAACAACTAACAGAACGTTGAGATAAGTAAAAACTTCCCAAATGTGAAACCATGTTTAGACTTTTCCTTGGTATTTAACAGAATTCAATATCCGGTAAAACACAAAATGAATTTCATGTACTTTCAAATTTGAAATTAGAAAATTCCAGGCCACGAATGTCAGTTAATTTTTAAAAAATCCTACTGAAAAAGGTTTCGCTCATTACTATATGAGCGTAAAGAATTTTTGATTGATATATTGCACTTATAAAATTAGAGAATTCTTAGAATTCATAAACTTAATTTTTAAAGTATAACATTATTACTAATTTTAAATCATTTTGGCTAATCTTGAAAAGACAATTATTTATTAATATTTAAACAAAATGAGAGAAGAGAAATAAATTTTTAAAAAATATTGAAGGGCGCAATGAATAAAATTGTATTATTTATGTAAACTGTCAAAATTTAAATCTGCAATATATAGATATGCAACTCTTCGGTATGTGTTGGAGAATACTTTATCACAGTTTATTTTATCAACTTACCTACTTTTAGTTTTAAAGAAAACAAAATAAAAGCAATTAAAAAATATGAAACAATGCTTCAAGAAATACAAGTCAAACTCAAGATTCTAGGACATTCAATCATACTATAATCGAAATATGTAGGCACAAAAGGACATTTCCTATTCATGCAAAGAAATCCCGTTCGATTTTCTTTCATGCATGCACCATTTCTTCTACCAAAACAAAACTTACATAGTATCATACCAATTTTCAAAAATACAATAATTTTTATCATGTAAAAGAATTTAATTTTAGAATCACCTTATTTAACCCAAAAAGGTGCACAAAATATAAAACAATTAAATAACAAATAGTAACTAGGACAACCTATTAATTTTTTTATTAATGAGAATATAAAATAATGCCTAATAATTATAGATCAGACATTTGTTCAAGATCTTCCATTATTCAATATATTTTCAAAATGGCCATTCATTAACTTTATTATTTTAAGGATAATGATGCATATTAACATTGGGTTTAATATTTTAAAAAATGACTGTTCTCATACCAATGCTTAAATAAATTAAGCAGTTGAATTAAAGTTTTCTCTAACTCAAAACACACAATATAAAAGCATCTATTTTGCATGAAAGTAAATCGAGGAGCAAAATATCAGGTTTAGCATCAACGAATTATCATATAATGTAATTATTGTGCTTCAAGAGTAAAATAATATATGCCACATTTTCATTTTTATATATATTTTAAGAACTTAAATCCATACAAAAAAAATTCAAGCACACAGACTAATTTGACATGTTAATGGCCACATATTCAACACTATAATGAGGAAAGAGACAAAAGAAATAATTTGTGTTACAAGAGAATATTTCTTGTTAATAAATCAAAAGTTACTAAAAATTTCAGAAAAATGTAAAACCTTTTCTTATATTTCAATATAATCTACTGTTTAACATTAACACTTTTTTTTAATGAATAATAGCTTCTACAGCAATACTTAAGCATTATTTCACATATTCAAAAAAAATATCTAGATTTTATTTGTATTACTCCTGGAATAATAAAATTAATACACACTTTCAAAATTGTTTCACATTAAAAAGTTTCAAAAACTACACATTTAAAATATTAATATATAAAAAACACAGAATGAAAAATCTATTTTAAAATTTTCAAGTCCATCTAGCAACAAAACCAGAAATTCAACATAATTCATAAAAACGGATTAAACAAGGCAAAAATCAAGCTCATGCAAGTGGATGAATATCCAAGATTTTTTTAGCAAAATAAATTATATGAAAATATCAATTAAAAAACAAAGAATGGACTGTAAAATTAAATCAAAACCATAAATGTGTAACAAAAGTATGGTTAGAATTCTCAGTAATTCACTTTGGTCGATAATTTTTTTAAAAAGTTGATTTTTTCATTTAATTTATTAATCAAAGGAAGAAAAAATTATTTGAAATGTTTACCTTATTAGCTCTCCATAATGCATATCAGTGAAAAATATGCCTAGTTTAAAACAAGGTAGAAAATTGTTTCTTTAGAAATAATAAATACACTACACTGGTCAAGAAAACAAATAAGAAAATGCTTAGGAATACCATGTTTATTTCAAATATAAATAAAAGGCTTGCTAATATTATCCTTCAATTTATATAACAGGAAAGTTGCAACGCATCTTTTCAATCCCAATAGAAATATTCTGAATTCTACTATTTAAAAAATATATTGGAAAAAGAAATAATAAAATTTAAAAATTAAAAATTAAATTTTAAAAATAAGATTTATCTAATTTTATCTCCAAAAAACAAATATGATTTTATAATTTACATTAATTGAAATAAAAGAAAAGCTTGCAATTTATGCAAACTATCAAAAGGCAATACAATTATTATGTCAATTTTTACTGCATCAAGCAGATGAAAGGTTGTTTTTTTTTTATTAATTTTATTTGAGACAAATAGAATGGAAAGTCACTGATTTAGTAGAACTATATTTCAGCTGTAATAAATTATCACCAGCTATTTTATATGGGGGGGGGAATTAACTGGCTATTTAAAACAAACTATTTAAAACACTATTCAAAACAAAATTATGTCTTTCTGGGTTTTAAAAGACAACCAAAAAAATTAAAATACTTGGGATTAGCTACACATCTTATCAAAAAGAATCCTTTACATAAGCTTAGAAGTAACTGTAGTGGCAACTACAAATACAATAAATATCAGAGGGAGAATTAGTTCAAACATTTATTTTAAAGGCTACTGTATTAACGATATTTATGCAGAATAAATCAGTTAAATTTACAAATGACAAGAGTTTCAAATAATTGAAATTATAATATCTCATCAAAGGGAGAGTTATAAAAAATGTAAAAAGAATAGCTAAACTTAATCATTAATATTAAGGTTAAATAAGGACTGAGACGGGAATCAATTTTTTTTAAAGAAAATTTTATGTTTTGAAGTGATTGCAAACAGGTCTTGAAAGCTTTGATTGTCTCAATCAAGAAGACAAGGTTATAAGTACTACAGGGTATTTGTCAATTCATGGGCCAAATTTAAAGTGTAAATAAAATAAACATAAAGAAGCATTTTTTTTTTTTTTGTATAGCAATATGGTGGTGGAAATGAAAAGTGTCAGAGGAACAAGTGCAAATAAGGTGGAAAAATGAAGTGACTGTCAGACTTTCAATGATTCTGATAACAAAAAAAAAAAAAAAAAAGACTTCACTGCAAAAATTTCAGTCACTGCTGCAACTGTTCAAGGAACACATGGCATCTCCAAAAAGGTATGTGCTAATCACTTGCTAAAAGCTACTAGGCCTCTGTTTACGCTGGTGAAGGAAAATTTGTGTGCTTACTGAAATATTATTTAAATAATGAGTTTTTTCTTCATTTCCACAGCATTTTTTTTATACCCAACATTTTCATTTTCGATCACACATTGCTAAAAGGGAAAAAATACTTCTTTTATACATATTTTACATACTTTTAAATGTTTGGCGCATGAAATCAGGGACACCTTGTATAGTCAGGATATTGGAGAAACAACTGAAACAATCTTTCTTTTAGCCTTCTTCCTAAAATATTTCAGTGTATTTTAAACTGCACATTGGTTGTTTCTATATCATTGCAAACTTGTGAATATATAGGAATCTTAACAGGAAAATACCCATACTTTTGACACTTCTTTTAAATATATGAAAGTAAAGAGGAAAAAAATATGAAAACAAAAATGAAAAACCATGCAAATGAAAAAGAAAAAAAATCTCAAATGCCTGCCGAGTCTAAAACAATCTCAGTCAAATCATGCACTATGCACAAGAATAAATCACTGTTAGGCTAAAATCAATGAATTAAAAATGAAAGTAATCACCACTAAGGCCAGAAGATATTGTATCATCATCATCAGTGATGCTATCAGAGCCATCTAAGTCATCAGGTATTCTTGAACCTTGGCCAGAACTAGTATGGCTAAGACTAGGTGCTGATGGCGTAGAAGGCATCCCTATGCCACATGATTTCAAACTGTTGGATTTTTTCAATTCGTAAGATGGAAAGGGTAAAGCACGATCTGGAGCTGGTGGTCTTCTTCGACCAGTTGCATATAAAGATGAAGGCAAAGGTAATGGGTGAGGGGGCAGACGGGGAGAATAATGAACCTGGCTGTGATAAGAGGGGGGAGGAGATGCATTGCCAGTGAAAGTGTCAAGTGTAGGAGGAGGATAAGCAAGATCTATGCCAGAATTAGGATCCCTTTCATGACGAGAAGGAGGTAATGGTGGAGGTGGGCCATTGTTGTCACGAGATTTCATAGAAACTGAACGATCCAACGATTCGGTACTTGGAAATGACTGTCGATATAATTCTGCAAATAGAATATAGATAAAACGATAGAACAGACATTCATCGGCTGATCAAGTCGAAAATATCTACAAAATGATTCAGACTCAAAATTAGAAATATATATATATAGGCACCACTTATTTAAGATACACAAACATATTAGCCATACATTCAAACACACAGAATACTTGGTAGCAATTTAATTTACAAGTGAGACTAGCACAAAAATATAGAATGGAAAGGGCAACAAATTATTCTCCGATTTTTAAAAACGCTTCTAAAAACGGCTACAAAGTGAGTTTGCTTCTAAGTGTGAACATTACTTAATACTCATGAAGAATAAAATTTATCTTGATATAATCTTATAAGAAATTCCAAAACTAGAGAGTAAAAATAAATTAAAAAAAGAAAAACGTAAAAGTAAACTTAATTTGAAACTACATATTTTTAAGACCAATTCAATGCTTGAAAAAAATATAAATTTTTAAATAATAAATTTGGGCACTTAATTTTCTCAATGCCTAGTGTATCATAATAATTAAAAAAATGTCACTAGATAATTTAGCTAAATACACCACACGAGAATAATAATTACATTGAATATATATAGAGAGATAGCATATATCCATCCTTCATATAAAACAATTCCTATACTGAAAAAATCCTTCAATTAAAATATTTAAAAAGGGTAAAAAATTATGAAAGCTAATTTTGAAAAAAGGAGAATTACAATTTAAGGAATAACTTAAAAGAAAGTTTTTTTTAAAATGATAATTTATGAAATGGGGTGGGCATGAAACTTTTGAACTCAATAAATTATCAAATCCTAAAGAGAATATGCAGGTAACTAGATTGCATAAATATTATAATGCCCATTTTTACAAAAAAAAAAAAAAAAAAAAGAGTAAGATCCTTATTAACCAATAAAGATTTTTTATAAGCTCATTATCTAAAATCTGAGGCAAGAGACAGTGTGTTTATGCTGGGGGAGAGGAATATTTAAGATAGCAATGTATAAAAGGGAAAAAGTTACTAACTATTTATCCATAAAAAATCACTAATTCAACAGATTATGGTCATATGGCTTCAACACAGTTGTTTCATGTTTATTAAACCTTTATTTCTATATAACTCATGCACAAATACATTTCAGCCACTAAAATAGAAAATATTCTATTATTTACCATCATTTTAACACACCATTCCAGAAGTGAGCAAAAAAGTATAGGTCACAGATAAGATGGGTGAGAATAATGACAGCATACAGAAATAGATAAAATTTATAATTGTTTTTCCCTTTTGTTAAAATTTTCATAATATTAGGCTAATTTATAGCTGCCAACTGCACAAGATTCTTTAATCCTTAAATGGGAATTCATGGTTGCTTCATTAAATAAGGAATAAAATTAAATTTCATTGCCAAGTTAACCTCATTTTCTACAAGTATTCAGTTACTTTTTAATCAATACAAATATTTTTTACAATTTAAAGAGCTGAGTTTTCGGCACTGTGATTTTTGTTGTACACCTTTTAAAAAATGTGTTTTCAAAACTAAGAAAAAAATTGGAATCAAAATTACATTAAAGTAGAAAAATTAAACCTGATAAAATAGTAAAGGAAAAAATGCAACAAAAGGCAAACACATCAAGCATTACAATTTAGTTAAAGAAAAGACAAATCAGAAAATACTTATCAAATATACAATCAGGCATATTCATTAAGCACACAGAGTACAAAAATAAAAGACAGCCAAGAAACTGGATGCACTTAATATTTCTTGAAAAATGTATAACTTCATAAGACAACGAGCCAATGTGACAGGGAATAATACAGAATTTTCTTTTACCTGCTTGCAGGCTTCTCCTATTTTTAATCTGACTCGGTTTTACTAAATGCTCTCCATTTTCTTGGTTAAATACACTAGCATAAAGATCACTATCATCACTAGGACTCAAAGGTGGACCATCAATAAAAGCAGTGGGTGAAATAGAATCATCATCTGGTCCATGACCACTTTCAACTGGAAGCTGCTCATAAAGGCCCTCTGAATCTCCACTGTCAAACAAAATGCACAAGCATTTATCTTAGCATATAAATTGTTTTAATTGAATATTCAATATCCATTTAACAAAATTTTATTTTAAGAATATATTCAATGTATAAAAACAATTTTTTAAAGAAATCTCAATAGTCTCAATTATTAGAACAAATATTAAATTTTTAAGTAACAATACTTCATAGGAAAAATAAATTTTAAGTGGAAGATACTAAAACAAAATAATCAACTCAATGAAGTAAAGAGCTTATTCAAGCATTCACTGTGTATGATTTACTTTGAAATCAACCCAGCTTAAAACAGTATCAATATTATCAAGAGATGCTACATACTAAAAATAGAAATCAAAAAGAATTGCTTTAAAAAAAGATGATTGCATTACATCCATGAGAGTGCTTAAACAGTTTTTATCACAGAAAATAAGGTGGCAACTTGGATCTTACCCATCCTCTAAAGATCCACTTCTCAAGTGATATGACTCCTGCCTAGAAGGAACAGGAGGTGGAACAGGTGTACGACTACCAATAGAATAATCTGAATCCTCAAGACTGAAAGCTTTTTCAATCTGAGGTTTTCTTTCCCACACTTCTTTGAAAAAAGGTGTATAGAATGCAGCTGAAAATGATTGGAAAAAGTAAATTATTTCACTCATACCAAATGTTACAGCAAGCTATACTCATTAACATATACAAATATCATAGATAAAGTATAAGACTGAGGTTGTAATTAAGAGTACAACTCTTAAATTAAAATACTATGAACTGTAAAATGTCCAATGATAGATATTCATGTTCTTTCAAATAAAGACCTTTTATTGTAAATTTTGTAGTTATAAATCAAACTCGAAATACAATAGAGAAATTTAATGTGACTATTGCAGCAATGCTCTTCTGTGCCTATTCACGCTTTGAAATATACAAAACATTATTTAGAAAAAATTTTAATCTTGTAGTTTACAAACTTTACATCTCATAGATAGATTATTTATACATCGGCATAATTTTTCCTTAACACTTATCTAAAATTTTATATTAGAAATATCTTCCGTGAATTTTATTTTTCCATACTATAAAGCAAGGCCTCTTTATTTAATTATTATTCCCCTAGTTAAGAGAATAAGGAAAAGCACAAACATGCTGTAGTAGCAGAAATTAAATTACATCAACCTATCTGAGATAAGTACAAGTAATATGGGCAAAATATTCTATAATATTAAAAATGTGGATTTGTGTATCGTGTATCTCTGTTACTTTTGTTAATCTGCTACAATTTTGTGCATGAATCCTTCTATATTTCCAATAGTCATAGAGCACACCTTTACAATTAAGTGTCATCTTATTTGATTAGAAATATAAGTTAAAGAAAAAATTGAATATGGTGTTAAAAATCTTTTTCAAAACTAGCCGCCTTCGGCGACCAGTCGGTTCGCCAGTATTAATGTTCGCAAAAATTTTCAAATAATATTTTATGTAGCTGTGTCTCATAACATGTTTTTCATCAAAATATTTTTAAACCAAACAAATTTTGATAATAATATAATTCATTTAGAGTATTGTTTTCTTCAGATGTTCTGTTCATTGTGCTATTCATCTTTCCCTTTCTATCCGAGCAATGATTGTCCCGGAATTGATATTGTACTTAAATGGTAGAGAGAAAAGTCTAAAATTTTATGTTTTTATAGAATAATGAGATTCAAATTTTTATAAATGTAAACACACTAAACAATAAAGACACAATTGGTTTTCAAGAGATGCGAAAGTTTAAAAATAGCTGTGAAAATGCCGCGCACAGAGGAAATAATATTGAAACACACACATCCTTCTTTTCTTTTCTTTTCTATCCTTTTTTTCTTCACTAATTTTGTTTCTACAAACCCTATTTTCACTTTGTTATTCTTTTTTTTCTTCCCTGCCCAAACTTTATTTCGAGCAGGCATAGATTAAATATTCATACAGACTCATAATAAAAGCAACTATTTTCTTTCTTTTTTAAACATCCCGTTATCTATAAATGAAAACCAATTGACTTCGCGTATTTCTTTCTAAACAAATTATAATTTATTACTTCCTGCTATCTTAATCAGTTGTTGTGGGGGAAGGAAATGAAAATTTTTGCCGGGAAAGTAAAAAAAGTGTCATTTTAACTATTTTCCTCGCAGTTTTTTCATTTTTTCTTTCCATAAGAACCATCCTCGAGTCTTAACGAAAATATTAAAATAAAAATTAGCCGAATCGGTCTAGCCGTTCTCCAGTTTTGCGCTTAGCAACGCATTTCGAGAACCATTTTTATTAATCAAAATACAGAAATAAACAAGAATTTTCCATAAAATGATTCCAGCTTTCCAATTTACAAGTTGGTAAAAATGCATGAATAATACATTAATATATATTTCCAATAAGGAAAAATAATAATTACTCTTCTGTTGACTTGTTGAGCTAGAAGTCATGAAATGAGCTTGTAGTTTATCTGCAACAGCATTGCCTTCTGTTATCAACTGATGAGACAAATCACTAGAAAAAAATGCATTTGCACTTCCTGTTTCAGTCACTGCTAAAATCTGAATTGGAATGTTTGGTATGTTCATGGAAAATGCACTGAAAAAAAAAATTTAAAAAAAACATAGTAATATACCCCATTTATTTGAACATTCAATATAAAATTTTTACAACTGAAAAAAAAATCCAAACATTTGTTTTATTGCAATAACAAATGTATTGATTCAATGAAACAGTCATGGATCTACATTTTCATTCATATCAACACTGAGGATCTCTACAAATCTCACATCTTATATACTTTTTATTATTATTTTTTAAATATGAAGATAGCATACAGTCAAAATCAATTTCCATATCCAACTGACTACAATGCTCAACCAAGTGCCATGCCTTGAAATTCGGAGTTTAATAAATTGAAGTAAAATTGTTTAAAAATTTATCAAGGCTCACCCTTTTGACTGCCCAGAAGAATGTTAAAATAATAACAGGGAGGGAAAGTCGCCTTAAACGGGGGAATTTTAAATTGTGGATTATTAATGGGTTTGGACATTGGAAACTACAAAAAAGTTGCTGATCAAAAAACATTAAGAGAGAATATTAAAAGAAAAATTTATAGAATATTTTTAAACAAGTTTTTCCAAAATTTTCTCCAACACTTAAAATTTATTACTATCAATTCGCTGTAACAATTATCAAGTTAATTAATGCTGAGACAGAATGGTTGTATCCATCAAAAACTACTCTGTTATTGCCAAGTTCATTAGAACACAGTGAGTACAAAAGATATTTGGAAAAATTTTAAGGCATTTTTTGAGTATGAAATTTAACCTGTATGTGATAGATTTAAAAATTCTTGCAACAATATTAAAATACTAAAAACTTTTCAAAAGTCCATAATCATGTTGCTTACCTTAAAAATATTTTCAGAAGTTAAAATCTTTCATTATAAAATAATTGCAAATAAAGGTAAAACTAGAAAGCTTATGATAATCTGAAAAAGGGCATCAATACAAATTATTGGAAGAAATTTAATTAATAAAATTACTTTTCAAAATTGAACATATAAAGAAAACAAAAACGTGCAATTTCTATTTACATTCTTATAACAAAATAATCATCTGACAAAACAAGAAAGAAGTTTGCATCATTGCATGTGTTACATGGATGGACCATGGACTCGCAGACCGATCAACCATACCTGGAATTACTTAAATATCTGCAATAACACGAATGAATCTTGCAACAGATCCATCCCAAACATAACAGATGTTGATATACAACAGCTTTAAGTGCTCTCCATGGAAAGAAATCCAAACAACTAAAATCAAGAAAGTGTGGGAAACAGGCAACTGGTCGAAAATGCACAATCCATCCTTGCCCAAATGATACACTCAAATGTGCCCCATCATGCTGAAACTAATCTCGCATTTTGAGAAACAGGGTGAAATAAGCCTGAGAGAATCTACTAAAAGGACCTATATTCACTTCAATTGCAAAGCACATTCGAAACATCCCAGTAATTCGGTACAACTCTCTGTGGGATCCATACAGTTTCTGAGATGCTTGAACATTGCAATCACCCAATATAATACCTGCCAACTCACAGTTGTATACTATTATGAAGGAGAGTACTTCTGGAATGGTTGTGAAAAAGCACATATTTATTCTCCAACACTTTCAGGAACAGCACAACCTACCAATGTATGATTGACTATCCAGCATGTAATTCTCCATTCCTTAAATGTGCCCTACCTCCCCTTAAAGTTAGTACCAATAATAATTGGAAACACTGTATAACGTAATACACAAACCATGTCACTTTTCTGAAACTGCGTTTTATTAAATAAATCAACTACTACCATTTTGAATTGTTTAGCATTTTCATTGTAAAAATACAATTTATACATATTTGTATTAGAAAAAACTAATAATAATGATTATTAATTTTAAAAACAAACTAATAAACAATGATTATTCAGTAATCTTTTGCAATTTTTATAATATAACAAAAAATAAAGTAACAAAGCAGCTATTAAAGTTACCTAATCACTTACGTTTTATTTTCATATTTTCAGAAGATTGCATTGTATAAAAAATGTAAAGTCATCATCAAAAACAAAAGAAATGGAACACCTCCGTAGCTTTCTACATATTCACGAAATTGGTATTAATGAAAATAGATTAAAAGGACAAGTTTGCTGCGATATACAAATTGGTTAATTGAGTTAATTACCTATCTCGAAATTTCTCCAATGAAGGAACGGAGATTTCTTAATAATTCGATTCAGCACCTCTTTCAATGTGTATATACCGAATTTCGTTCCGAAATTCATAGTAGTTCTTAAGATTTATTTATTTATTTATTTATTTATTATTTTATTTTATTTTTTCCCCGAAAACTCTGTCTGGAAACAACCAACCAACTAGGGTCCGTATATTAGGCAAGTTTTAGCTTGTTGATAGAAAATTAAGACTTTTTTCAAGTTCCCAGGAATTCCGAAGGAGTAAATAACACAATTTAGATTTTTCCTTATAGAGGAAATGTTTTTTCAAAATATTTTTTTGTTTATTTAAATATTGAAACCTTTCTATTACTTTTAAAAATAATTCTCGGTCTTTTTTAGTTCGATACCACGCTAAAAATTTAACATAAATCACAATTTTTATACCAAATGGGATTAACTTTGAAAATTTCATTACAACAAATCAATTCAGGAGAAAAAAAAAGGGGGGGGGGAATAAACGTAATGAAAAACATTTCAAGATTGTAATTAGTTAGCCATGTTAACTAAATCTGTTAATCAAATCGTCTATCTCAACAAACCAGATCATTCATTTCTATTGACACCAAATTTTTGAAGATGCTATAATAAATAAAGTTAGAGATGTATTCCTTCATCAATGGGGAATTTACTTAAGATTCTGTCTATTTTATATCAATAACGTGCGTGTGAATGGTTTCTTTTTTAATGAAAATTGTTATTTAAACATTCATTCTTAAAGTCCTCAACAAGAAAATTTCCTTGAAATACATTTATTTTAACAAAATTAGGGGTGAAGTAGACAGCAACATAATCTAATAACAGCATTTTCTCACAAATTAAAATCCCTCCCTCTCCCCCAGAGGAAATTAACTAATCTGCAAATTAAAAAATGAAAATGGCTCAAACTGGCAATTCAGCGAAATTAATTTAAGCAAAGTTTTCAGTTCAGGAAATTTTATTATCCAGAAATTAAAAAAAAAATGAGTATAAAAACTTTAAACATGGCAACATATAAAAGCTATTTTAAAATCGTCGTCCGTAACGCGCCTAGTGCATTCAAGTGAAACTTCTGCAGGCCTGCCATAACCATAGAGTTGAATTAATATATATCAGCTCTATGGCAGTAACGTGCTTCAAATGTTCAACATTTTAAAACTGTTAAAAGTTAAAACACTTTGTAAATCTTTGCTCATTTGAGTTTTCATTTTGGTTTATTCACATGTGGCAAAAAACAAAGAGAAAACGAATTTCCATGGACAGGAGAGGAAGGCGAAAAGGCTAAGTATACATTATTGTTTAAGCAATTCTAATGAAGAAAACTTGTCAATTATATTCACCTGAGAGTAGCCAAAGAAGCTTTTCGCTTAGTTGAAAACACTAAAATAAATCCATGTACAAGCTCATCACGATAGGAATTGGCACCATGATAAGACGTCACTCTAACTTCTACACTTCTCTTTGATTCTCCAAGATAAGTTTCCAAAGTTATAGTATGAGGAGGAGTTACGAAACAACACTGATGACTAAGTAAAGGTCCCAGAACATGATCAACTGAATAAGGATCGCCACAGAGCATGCACATAATGATCCTGAAATTTTACAAATGTTAATTATACAAACAAATTCAATATGATTTTTTTAATACAAATATTAATCAAATTTAGTTTTAAAAAACTTTTACAGTTAAATTACATCACAGAAATTTTAGTCAGGAAAACTAATATTATTTGCAAGACAGCTAACTGCAGAGTTATCAAACAATATTCTCAAAACATTAACTAAAAAGAGATGTGCATAATATTATATACAATATCCATTATGAAATTTTACATTAAAAGTTGAGAAGTATAATTTGAGCTTCTTACCTAATATCTGGATTAATTGCCTGTTCAGGAAGAGTGTGATATATTTGTAACAATCCAGCTCTCCGTTGAATACTCTCAATAAGTGATTGTAAAGCAGTAACAAGACTAGCAACATCAAAACGTTGATCAGCTGAATCATCTGGACAACTTACATCCAAAAATGGGCACTGTAAGCTTTTTAAAAAAGCAATAAAATCATCAACATTGAAGCAATACATACATGCACTGTACGTATACATACGCATTAAAAAATAGGAGAACATGTTGAAAAATTGTTAGCACAATGAATCAAAATATATGAGGAAGTTTTTTTTTGTTTTTTGTTTTTTAATCAAATAAGAAAAACATTTAAGAAGTCTTTAAAGGAATCCAGCATAAAGGTAAAGATATAACATCATAATCTGCAAAAAAATGAAGATTTGAAATTTATTTATGGTTTGTTTTCTAATACTCAACAACAATAATAAAAGGTGGATTTTATATGTACATAAATATGTAAAAATAGCTCTGATAAATTACACGTAAAAACTAAAATTTCAAAATATTAGTACTTGCTAAAAATAGACAACTAAAAATTAATTCGAAACATCCTAAAAAATTTTCACAACTTTTTTTCAAACCCTATATCAGTAATGGGTAACTATTCCAATTTTAAAACTCTTTATTATCTTTTACAGTTAATTTCCACTTTTCTTCGATGTTCATAACACTGTTCACAACTGCTAGTTTAGAGACAGATGTTTTTTACTCAATTCTCTAGTATGTTTTCAAGATATTTCTGCATGTTTTCTCAGGAAAACAGATCAAAGCTAGATGAAAGCTCATATATTCCATTAATACTAACTTAAATAAAGAAAAATTATATATAACAAGAGGAATTTCAGACTTAGTAATAAAAAGAATATTCCATTACTGTGAACGAGAGCGGGTAGGGCGAAGAAACTGTTATATAAATACAGAACACGAAATCTTAAGATTTTGGTGACATATCACTCCGCTTAATAACCCGTCAAAAAGTTTCTCAGTTTTCCTGTCAGGAATAGTATGAATGGAATTAATAATGAACAAATGAAAATGGTAATTTGCACTATTATTACTGTTGCAAATTTTACATATTTTGAACATAAAACAGACATTTTTCCAGCTCACATTTAAAAAAACACTTCAGAATGTCAAAAAAAACCCATCTAAATGCAAATTCAGCCTTTACTTGATATCTTCAGAATAAGTAGTATAACTGAAAATTATATCAAACACTTCAACATTGAACTTTACCAAAATGACATTTTATTTTGTTAATATATCTATTTTAAATTTATTACTAAGCTTTAAAAAGTAGGAACAGCATTTTGTGCCATTATACATAATCAAAATATTTACTACAATAAAACTTTTAGAAGAGAATTTATATTAAAATCAAAATCAACCAGATGTTCTTTTATTACCTTTTAGCACGATTTTGGCCTTCTTCTCTTAAAAAAATCAGATCTTTCTCATTTATACTGTTATCAGCAGCAAATAAAATCACAATAGGAAGACCATGGAAAGGTAATCTATCTTCTTGTTCTAAATTTGAGAGCAAAGTTTTTTCCAGACTATCTCTAATGTATTCCAATGTTTGATGATTTGAATAAACACAGAAACAACCTATTAAAAAATAAAAACATTACTTCTTTATGGATAAAAGTTACAAAGAGCATTACCAAAATATTTATATTCAATAATGAAATAATGACAATTAAAACAAGTTCAAAATTCATTTAAAAATGTTTTTAAATCCCTAATGAAGATCAGAACAATATCAATAATAAAGATATACAAGAAATTTAGTAAATATCTACCAAAGAAATAATTGTTGCAGTATAAAAATGAGCACAATAGTCATTTGTCATTATTTATGAATGTCATAAATGAAATGTGTGCAAAGATAATGAGACTAAATTATTGATACTATACTTTTAAAATAATCAAGCTAACGAAGTTTAACCTGAAACATATGAATAATCTGATTCAAAGTTTCATATATTAAAATTAAATATCAATTAAGGCACAACTTTCTATAGATTAAAAATAACAATATTAATAATAGTATGGAATAAGAACAAGATTCAAGAATTAAAATTTCCAATCTTTTACTTTTAAATATGAATGGTGTAACAAAATTAACAAAAAAGTGCAATAATTAGTTTCCTTGTGCCTATATCTGTGATGAGCAAACAGTTGAATAGAAAATCCTAAATGAAATCAGAAAAAGGTGGTACACATTAATTTCAGGTTAAGGAGAGCTTTCCTCCAAATATCTTTAAAAAGCATAGCTATTTCTCCATATTCTCACTTAATGCTACAACTGTCACTGAGACTTAAAAAGATAAAAAATATAATTACAAATTTTGATAGGGAAAAAAAAAAGAATTTTAACTACAGGTATGACAATTTTACATTTATAATGAACTGAAATCCTCACATTAAAGCACAGTTTTTCTTCAAATCTAAAATGATAAGAAAATGAAAAGAATAACTATTTTTGACTGAATTAAAAAAACTATGAATAATTCGAGAATGCGGCAAATAGTTTTTGTCATCACATATCATTTTGCTCTCAAACAGAAATCGACAAAGGATTATTCAATTTTTTTGCATGAAAATATAAATCAAAGAGCACAGCAAAAAAAGAAAACATGGAGAAAAAAGAGGTAAATCATGCTGCTCTTGTTTCTTGCATTTTGATTGTTTGTCTTATATATTAAAATATTTAATGAAGTAATTGAATTCTCCAAAATAAATTGTCATTTCTGTTCATAAGATGCAAAATAAAAAATTTGGTGTATAAAATATAATACACTTTTAGCAATAATAAAATTTTCCATGGTACATTAAACTTAAGATCAAAGATTCTGATTTATTTATCACTAAGTAAGGAATTACAAAAATTACTATGGCAAGCATAAATTTTCAAGGAAAAAAAAAACAAAAAAACGTGGACAATGGAAATCATCATCGTATGCGTAAAAGTGAAACTCAAGGGGAAAAAAAATTACATAAAGGAACAGACCTGTTGTAGTAGCTACCCAGGTATGCCAAAAGGGAGAAAAATTAAATTAGCTTCATAACACGCCATATAATTCAAGAAACAAAGTAGGATATTATGTATTAACTCGATAATTGCTATAAACTTATATTTATGCATTGCACAGTAATAGAAATACAATGACATATGCATTAAATAATATTGCTGCAATTCACCAAAAATAAATTACTACATATTCTGAATACAGCACAAAAGAAACTGGCACACAGTAGTACTTTTCTCATAATAGAAAGCTTTGCAAATTAATTAAAATTAAATTTAGGTTATGCATAAAGATAAAATCCATCCAATTTTAAAATATTTTGACATTAATAGTAATTTATTCGTAATTTTTTTTATAAATGAAATAAATTCTCTTAGTAACAAAAATTAAACATCAGGATCCACAACAAATAATAATTTTTCATAATGTTGCTAATATGAATGCCTATTTTGATAAGCTTTACTTATAAAGATGCATTTTGCATAAATTAAAAAATTATTGATTAAAAAGTATCGAAATTCAGGTAATCAAATTCTTTTCAATTTTAATTACTATAAAAATTGGGTTACTGATATATTATGCATCAAATAGTGAAAAGAAGGGGAAAAAAGGAGAGTAGAAATTAAGTGATAGCCTTTCAGATTAAAAATCCATAAAGAGAATTTTTTCCTCAACTTTATGACAAGTTTTATGTCAATATTAATTCCCGATTATCTTAAATTATTATCACCTTGGAAATATAATATTTACATGTTAAAACGAAACAATTTTTAAATTATTTTGAGCATGAAAAATATTCCAAAATTTCTTTGTACGTAATTTGTTAATTAAACTAGTGCGCATGCTTTAATTCAAACATTTTAAAAGCTACAACTGCTAAAATAGTGCAATATGAATTCATTTAATTTAAATAACTCAGAAAAAAACAGAAAATAATAAAGTTATTAACACACCATGAGGCAGAAAGTCCGATGTCCGAAATGAATTTTGTGGTAACCCAACATCACCATCAATAATTCTGAAATCTAACGAGTACTGAACTTTATCCACTTCAAACATATCATCTGTACATTGTGCCTACAAATGAATAAGAACACTTTTCACTAGCTATAAAAAACAAGACTGATAAATAAAAACATTTCTTAAATCTGATTTATACAAATGTGGAAAACTTATAAATTATTGCCAAGATTTATTCTTACTAAACACAGAAGTTATTTAGTTATAAACAATGCTACCAGATTGAAATTGAATTTTAAAAAATTATCAGGTAATTAATTTTCACTTGAAATATTCATTAAAAATTAATCTGTTATTTAAACAAAAATGTACTTTACCTTGATTACATTAGCCAATTCATCAGCTAACCCACCAGATCCTAATAGAACTAAATTAAGCTGATTATTTTCTAATAACCAATGACTGTTTCTTTGCCAAGAGAAAGGTCTAAAAAGAAAAATATAAGAATGCTTAAGATTAAAGTAGCATTTAATTTTTTAAAGAATTATAATGATAATGCATTTGTTTTGTAATACCTATGAGCTTTTTGAGCAATGGTTTTTTCCACAAGTGTATCCATACATTTTAGAGATGCAGGGCAATGCTCTCGTATAGGTCCATGAACAAACCCTAAGTGACGTAATAACATCAGCATTCGATCTTGATCCAATCGATCTAATGTTTTATACCTATAAAGGAAAAAGTGATTTCTTATTTCAAAATAATTGAAACAATCCTTATAAAATTAAATGAAAAATGAATTCAATAAAGATGTTTACTATAACTAAGAACATAATGAAAAATTGCTTAGTAAATAGAGCTCTTTAAATTATAAAAATATAAATAAATTCTGCATCTTAGTACTTCCAGCAAACAAAGACTCGCTCATTTTCTAAGCTTAGGGTGTTTTCTACTTTATAATAATGCAGCTTATATTATAAAAGTTTGAATATATATTTTTTAATTTTAAGATTTATTTTGGTATCAAGCCAGTATTTTCAATAGTAAAATAAAGGATATTTTTTAGGTTTGATAAAGACCTGCTGATTTTTAAAAAATTATTTTATTTTATTTTATTTTATTAACACTGATTATTTAAATCTAAATGGTATGTGGAAATTAATGAATTCAAATCAATTAATTATGGAAAAATCTTTTTACAAAAATTTACTAAAGGACAATTTTTCACATTTTAAATGTAATATTCTAATGTCATGAAACTAATTCTAAAAATTGTTGTAACTTAGTTTAGAAGACGAATTGAGTTTCATCACTTAAAAGTTATCTTTAAAGATCGATTACCTACTACAAGAGATCTAGTTATTCAGGTGTATCAGCTCGGGATTATGTGAAAAATAACTAAGAGGCGTTCACAATTAAAAGTACAGAAATTCTAAACATTAATGAGAAAGAATGGATATATTTGTCTTGCTAGAATTTCCCTGACATTTCTCTGATACTTTCAAATATTATTAAAGAAATCTCCATGATTTTTTTTTATGTATTTAACATTTACAGAACGAGTTGGCGTTATTTAATTTTCCTTAATTATTGCAATATGTATCCTTAACCATACTTAAAAAACTGTTCTTTCGCATTTCACCTTAAGTGGAAGTTTGCAAAGCTTTTTCTATGCGTGCACAACGTGTCCATTTTTTGTCATAAACGTAACGTTCTAATTTTCATTAGTTTTCGAATAAGCTGAGTATTTCGAAACGTGGGAAAAAAGAACATGAAAATTTTGAGTTTTTGTAAAAGTGACATTCCACTGAATCCGAAATCATGCCTCTGAATAACTATATCTGAATCTCATCTCGATCGGTAGAACGGATCGACTGCTAGAGATTCATATACCAGCAAAGATTTTCTTATGGTTACCCTCTATATACGTTACATACACTGGAGTCTTGTAATCGGTAAATTAAATACATCTTTGATAAAAATGGATTTAAAAATTGTTTAAAAAGCCAAGGAAGGACATTAATGAATTCAAATCAATTGACTGATGGAACTATACTTGAAAGAAGAGCCTTTGAGAAAAAGACAATTTATCACAAGTGCATTCACTTGTGGACTCCCTTAATACAAACCTCTGTAAAAATGATTAAAAATAATTCCAATCGATCAATTACCAAGAAAACTTATTATCAAGTAATGCTGACCAAAATTTTCTACCACTATGATCTAAAATTTCAAGTTTAGAATTTTATATTATATATATATATATATATTTATATATAATGAAAAACATTTAAATAATTTGCTGAGAATAAATAGCAGAGCCGTGGCCGAAATCATGGAGAATACAGGTTGAATTTTTAGTTCTTTTTATTCCATCATGGGAGCAGGCATTATTTACAAGCGAAGGCGACGTGCACAACACAGAACTCACGATAGCTAAGTGTACAAAGAGGGACGGGAAATCATTATCCCTGGTCTTAAAAACTAAGACTTTGATAGGGATAAATATTTTTTATAGAGCTTACAAACGGATTTCTGTGGGGATTTCCATGTTTCAAAGATAAGAGGTAAGGGAAGCACAGGGATCTTTCTAAAAGTATTTTGTTTAGGTCAGCAATTTTCATCTCTCCCACGGAGTGTGAGAAAGAAACAGACGTTTAGCTGTTTCAGCAATTTTACACAGCTTCTCTTGAATTAATTAACTAGAGCGAGATAATTGGATCATGAATTAAGAGAATATTTTAGAATGATATTACTATGGGCTAAATTAAGATAGGGCTTTGGAAATTAATTAGGATTAAAATTAAGAGTTTAAAAATATCATTACATATTATATATATATATATATATATATATATATATATATATATATATATATATATATATATATATATATATATATATATATATATATATATGGTGATTCTAAACAACGTGAACAAGCTTACATGGTAGATCAGTCATACAACAAGGATCAAAAATCGCATACGAACATAGGGTCGCAAACGCCTGTAGAGGGCGCTAGAGCCCCGAGAGGGCGTTGCAATCCAAACACGACCTGAGCAAACGGAGATTGTCTTCATTCAAGCCGTAGATGTGTTGGGCGTAACATGGCTACTTACACACACCGCGAAATGGATGACATACACTTAATTTACGGCGTGGCCAAATGTAATGGACGAGAAGCCTTGCGAATGTATCGTGCGAAATATTCTGGTGCCTAGCCGCTCATTCATTGCCACTCTGCATCGACGATTGTGTGAAACCGGCTCGTTTGATGTGCATAAGCTGGTTACTGGTCGCCAACGAACAACTCGAGCAGTTGATGCTGAAGAAACGGTTCTCCAAGAACTGGAGCGTAATCCTTCAACTAGTACACGAGTTGTATCCCGAGAGACCCATATTCCCCAAGCTACCGTTTGGCGCATTGCACACGACGAAGGACTACATCCTTATCATTTACAACGCGTCCAAGCACTGGAATTGGAAGACTACTACAAATGCATGGATTTTGCGCGATGGTTTTTGCAAGAAAATGCTGCAGACCGAAACTTCGCAGCAAGTGTTTTCTACACGGATGAGGCTGCATTCTCATTAGAGGGTGTGATGAACTTTCACAACCTGCATACGTGGGCGGATGAAAACCCCCATCCTATTACGTCCACATGGCGCAGAACGAAAATGTTCCGTTAACGTGTGGGCTGACATTGTAGGAGACTGTTTACTTCATCCGCACATTCTCCCAGAAAGACTTAATGGTTCCATTTATCTAACATTCTTGCAAGAAGTTCTGCCACAAATGCTGAATGATGTTCCGATGCCTATTCGTCGACGCATTCGATTACAATAGGACGGAGCTCCTGTACATTTCAGCCCAGACGTCAGAGTACATCTGCAAGCTACTTTTTCTGGCGGCTGGATTGGTCGCGGTAGACCGATTGCATGACCACCACGATCACTAGATCTGTCTCCCTTGAATTTTTTCTTATGAGGAATTTTAAAAGGCCTTGTCTATGAAACACCTGTTGTAACGACGGAAGACTTGGTAGGAAGGATCGTTGTGGCAGCAGGAAGTGTACGAGATACACCTGGTATTTTTGAGAAGGTGCGCCGTTCCATGCAACGTCTTAATGCATCTGGAAAAAACTTTGAGCATTTCCTGTAAGCTCGACATTAGTCGCATGTGAGTGAGTCATTAATAATAAAATGATCTGCAATAGTTTCATTTCTTCTCTTTATGTTATGTATTATTTTAGACACCCTGTAGCGGCTCCGGATCGCCGTTGCGACCCCCTGTTCCTATGTGATTTTTGATCCTTGTTGTATGAATGATCTACCATGAAAGTTTTTCCACGTTGTTTTGAATCACCCTGTGTGTGTGTGTGTGCATATATATATATATATATATATATATATATATATATATATATATATA
>JAOUZG010039001.1:148843-162966 GCA_026289955.1 Argiope argentata | reverse complement strand
ATATATATATATATATATATATATATATATATATATATATATATATATAGTGAATTAAAATTGATATATCTTATTTTTAAAATTTAAAAGATTAATGATCTCAAACCCACTTATATCTCCAGAATACCACCCTAGATTCCTATCACAGATGATATGCCACCACATCACTATATCAGGGCAATAATTATATATCCTGTGGGAAAATTTACTTAAAGAAGAAACTTGAGTCTGATTGCCAATGTGAGGCATTTTTTTTTTTCTTCTTTTATTTCATGAGATACATCACAAGATTAACTGTTCACACATGATCAGCTGAGTCCTAGATATTATCCGGTTGCCATAAATGACTATGACCGATATGTAGGTAAATGACGGCTATAGCCTACTGCTCTGGAAAGAGAAAAAAAATCTAGCGATGAACAAATGACGATTACAACCGTCGAGAATTTTCATTGACAAGCAGTGACAAATTATGATAATTATCACTTTCAAACATTCAACTGACGCTTAAATTCATATGGCAATTATAAACAATTGAGGGGGTTCTGAGCACGATCATCAAATAAAAATGTGCAGCAACTTGTTAAGTCTAGCTAACACAGTATTTTTTGAAGGTAAAAGGTATCGTTGAATTTGGTCATTGAATTGATTTGGTCATAAGAATTTTTGGTCATTGTACTGCAGAAAATCACAAAATTTAAAACTCAATCTGGGGAATATGTATTGTGCTTTTGCAAAAAAAAAAACAAGATCCATAATCTAAATTGAAAATATTATTAAAACTGCAACAGTACATTTCTCAAATTGGTAATGCAATATTTTGCCATATAAATAGATTTAAAAAATCTCATAACCTCTTCCCAATATAAATATGTGTATACAAAACACGTTTCAAAGAATTTAGAATATTTAAAATTTTTATGACCACTAAAATGGTTTACAATAGGCTCCAAGTCTTTAAGATCTTTAAATGCACAGAAGCAGTTCAAGAAAATGAGCTTTATATAACAAAGTAAAATATATTGATAAAATGTTTTCAAAAAACTAAATTCAACTATACTAATAGTAGGACCTATTACCATTATGAGTTGGCATATTCTATTTTTGTAATCAAATATATCAAGTTAGCCCATTTGTGTTATGTCAGTTTTGTTATATTAAACATTATAATTTAATAGCTTTTTTATAATGTGAAATAAGCCAGTGGATAATTGATTATGTTTTTAAACCAAATGTTTATCTTGCATTTTAATATATCTCATATATTCAAATACTTTCGCACATAAAAACTCCCCCCATGAAAATGAAGTAAGAAAAACAAAAAGAAAATTGACGATATACAAATAGAACATTTTATCAAAATTGAGCTCAAAGGTATTTAATTTGATTGTTAGATTCAAAATGACTTAAATATAAAATAATTCTGATAAAAGAAACAGAAGTATAAGATTTGTGGCTTTCTCAGTCGTGTGTTTGATGCTGGGGTTATTGTTTCTATTGAATGTACATTGATTATGTACATTCAAAATAAGCAATTATGAGTAAATGAGATATATATATATATATATATATATATATATATATATATATTCACTAAAAGATTCTGGAAATATATTTAAGTCCTAGTCAAACAAGAGGCTATTCCTGTGCCGGATTTCCGCACAGGCGGAGGAGGCTGTCGCCTCATGACTTGAGACCTTGGGAGGGGGGAGGAAAAACCTATATCGTAGTGCTGCATCGGCAATTTTTCTTTCTTTGCAGATTTGCTCAATTTTTTTTCTTTTATTCGGTAAAAGAAACTAAATTAAAAGGAAAAGTGTAAACCAAACATAGTTATTTCCTCCTATGAATTAAATAAAATAAACAATTTTAAAAGTAGTGATATTCAAGAAATATTTAAGACATCAAAAATTACAAGGTTATGAAAAAAAAACTGAAATACTAAAATTATTTGTTCCCAAAAAATTTCAGCATGATTAGCAAAATCACTTGATTTGAATATTCTTATTAACAGACAGATATGGCATACTGGAACGAGGGACAATCTAAATGCTTTATTATTATTTTTTGGGGGAACAAATGAGCAATTGTGTTTTATTTATTTCGTCTACAAGGATGGTGTACTGAAATCTCTTATAATGTCAAATTTCAGAATATTTCTTCATATTCCTTTGCAGATCTGTGAGATCCATACTTCATCCAACAGCTTTCATCAAATATATATTACCAAAAAAATGTTGAAAATTTTTATTTGTTTGGTACAAAATTCACGCAAATGGTATTTTATTTCTCAATAAAAGAATTGGTGTTTGCTAAATGGTGGAGTTTTTATTAACATGAACTATAGGAATGATTACATTTATTAAAAGCCGAATAATTGACAGTTAAAGTCACTGATTTAACCTTTTCTCTGCAGTGATTTTTTTAATTGATTAGTTTGTTTTCTTCCCTTTCATTATAAATTATGAAAATTTTTACCTCCTCTTCCTCCCCGCCTCACTATATATATATATATATATATATATATATATATATATATATATATATTGTTAATTTTATATATATATATATAATATTCTGTAGTAAAATGCTTTATTTTAATTATTCTATATATTAAATTTTAATATAATTCAATGCTATATTCTCCTAAGTATAATGTGCACACTTGGAGAATAAAATTTTTTTAAATACTGTTCAGAAGCATTGATAGTAAATTAAGCAGAGACAATGAGCATTTCTTCTTTGTACACACAAGGGCACATTTACAAGTTAGAACAGTCTTGTAATTTGAAGAGGTCCTCACATCCATGAAAAAGGGGGTAAAATAGGCTAACTCTCATAAAATTTATTTCTGAGGAAATGAGGTGTTTTTAGATCACTCTACCTCTACAACTTCCATTGGCCAAATATCTCAACCCATTGCCAGCGGTTAAAGACAGATAAGTACAAAGACTAACCCTTTCAGCCCTGAATTTTTAAAATGTGGAATTAAAAAAAATTGATGGAAATTAGTGATAAGGGTCACCAAGAGAACATCCCCATTTAATTTCATCTCACTTTCACCATGGTTATAGGAAACCAAAAAGTCATGGCAAATGCCACCATCAGATTTGAAAAAAGATGTCAATCATTTTTCCCAATATATTTCAGACACAGTGTATTTAAAAAAAAAAAAAAAAAAAAAAAACGAAATTTGCAAAGACAGAAAAGCAAAGTATTCTATAAATTCTTCTACAAGTTAAAGACTAGCTTCAGCCAGAAGCTGATAGACACGAAAATATGCAGTTTAAGGCATTTGAATCACAAGTTTATAATTGCTATAAATATATAATAAAATCAAACTAATAATATTTAGTTTAAACAGAAAATGAGAATAAGGCTGAGTGTCAAGAAAATCAGAATCCTTTTTATGCATTATACTCCAACCTAGCTACATTTTATGCTTAAGATTTAACCCAATGAATGGGATTATTCTTCAATTTCATCAACATATATGAGCAGTTATTTGAAAACCATAAATCCACAAACGATTATTTCTTAATTAAAAAGTAACATAAATGAAAAAATTGTTATAATCAGAAATCATTAGAAGAAATTTGAACCTTTCAGTAAGAACTTAAAAAGAAAAAAAACATTATAGTTAAAACATGCATATAACTAACTTGTGCAGCTTAAAAACATACCTTAAATCTTCTTGCAATTTTTCTGTGATTTTATTGATGTCTTCTTGAGTTATCACACTTCCAGGACCAACACTGGTGAAATGATAAAAAATTTCAGCATTTTCAAGTAAAAGTTCTTGAAAGTTTTGTTTAGCTTTTTCTGTAATCTCTCTCTGATGTTCATCATAAATTTCCAGTAAATCTTGTTCAGAAAGTGATTCATAGCATTCCCGACCCATGAAAAGCACTTGAACTTCCGATAAAGGTTTACCAGGAGTCACATAACCCGTTTCTTCCAAAAGTTCCTTGAATTGTTGGCGCATCCTATAAAAAAGGTTAGATAATTTAATTAAGAGTTTCTCAAGCCTACCTAGATATTAGTAGAAACATTTTATTTAAATTTACATCTAAAAAATTTTAAATATCAGCATGAATTTTAAACTGCTTCAAGAAAATTTTTTAATAAACTCATTTTCATCCCATTGACAAATATTCAGTATGCCTACAACAGAATCTACAATACATCTCCTAGATGGAAAATGAAGGCAGTATGGTATAAAATAAAATCACATGCAATTAATTACAACACAAAATGGCAAACAATAGTATTAACCTTTTCAGAGGCAATAGTCGCAAAAAAGGGCACAAATTTTAAAATTTTCTTTTTAAAAAATATTGCGGTAAAATCCCAAAAGTTACTGGAAAATAGCATATAGTCTCCTTTTAGAAAAAATAGATGACAGCATGAGTAATTTTCGTTTCTTTAATGACATTAATTTTATGTTAAAAATATCCTAATTTTCCCCTAATTTGGAAATTTTTTTAGAAATTAAATTTTATCAAATCAATTGCTCATTTTTTACAATATCCATGTAGTTTTTAATAATAATTTTGTTTAATCTTCAAATTATTTTAAGAATAACCTAAATTGGCTTATTCAAAGGTGTCCTCATTTGAAAACACCACCAATCTAGGACGTCTGTTTCTCGGTTCGCCTTACTTCTGCGACGACGCCTGTCTTCGCTTGAGAAGTGCAATTTCATATTTTGTAGAGTTATATTTGATGTTGGTTATGTATTCGGGGGGGGTAGTTTATTTATCTTCAGATTCGTGTAAAAGAAACTCATATTTGAAGTCAGAAAACATTTCATATTTAAAATTTGCATTTTTTTTTCCCGCCTCTCTTAGACTACTACTTAAGTTTCACCTTAATGTTCTGCTTTATTTTTTGCTATCTTTTTCTGTAAATATTTAGCTTTATAGAGCCATAAATTTTTATTTAATTTTTTTCACTATTATTATTATTGCATTCATCGTGTAAAAAAAAAATTTTTTTTAATGTTTTAACATATGACCATTAAATCTCCCTCTCGATAATATCCGTACAAATATATACAGTATCAAAAAAAAATGTGCGAAAAACGTTATGAATTGTGTAATTAGATGTAAATTTTGTAAATAGTTTAATTGTGTAAAAACTATTTGTAATGGAATCGCGCATGAACGAGGAAAGACTGATCTAAGGGGATTTCCAACAGAAGACCGTCATAACTGAATAGCTTGGCGATGTAGGTATGTCGGCGACATAACGAAGTATCTAGCTATTTTTACTACACGTTAAAATATGCAGTATAAGCTGAGAAATAAAGATTTGTTCCTAGGGAACTTGGGAGAAATTTTTACGCTTGCTTGCAATGTACGCGCAGTTTCTACGTTTGCCCCTTTAGAGGAATACTACCGGGTGTCCAAAAAGTTCCCGTAATCCAAATTTTAAAAAAATCATTGTCCATGATTTTTTTTTCAAGTATATTAAATTTTTCCATACGAGTAATGAAACCCTGGACATGCTTGAAGCTTTTTTCGGCGATCGACTTATCTTAAAAAATCTTTGGCCACCTCAACCCCCTGATCTGACCATCCCAGACTTTTTTCTGTGAGGATATTTAAAGGACAAAGTTTATGAAGGTGATCCTCAAACAATAGATGATTTGAAAATCGTAATTACCCAAAGGATACAAAAAATCACTCCTAGCATGATAAAACGCGTTTCGAAAAACATGCGCAAACGAGTTCAGCTTTGTCTCCAAGAAAGGGACGGACATTTTGAACATTTATTATATAAACTAGTCGCCTTTGGCGACCAGTCGGTTCGCCAGTATTGATGCTCGCTAAAATTTTCATATAATATTTTATGTAGCTGTCTCATAATAGGTTTTTCACCAAACTATTTTTAAACCAAACAAATTTTTATAATCATATAATTTATTTATAGTATTATTTAGTATTATTTTCTTCAGATATTCTGTTCATTGTACTACTCATCTTTCTCTTTCTATCCGAGCAATGATTGTCCCGGAATTGATGTTTTACTTAAATGGAGGAGGGAAAGGTCTAAAATTCTACGTTTTTAGAGAATAATGAGATTCAAATTTTCATGAATGTAAACACACTAAACAAATAAAGACACGATTGGCTTTCAAGAGATGCGAAAGTTTAAAAACAGCTTGGAAAATGCAGCGCACAGAGGAAATAATGGTGACACACACACACATACTTTTCTTTTTCTTCGCTTCTTTTCTTTCAACAAACCCTTTTTTCCTTTTGTTATTCTTTTTTTTTTCCCCTTCTCTGCCCAGACTTTATTTTGAGCAGGCATAAATTAAATATCCATACAGACTAATAATAAAAGCAACTATTTTCTTTCTTTTTTAAACATCCCGTTACCTATGAATGAAAACCAACTGACTTCGCGTATTTCTTTCTAAACAAATCATAATTTATTACTTCCTGCTATCTAACTCAATTGGTGTGGGGGAAGGAAATGAAGATTTTTGGCGGGAAAGTAAGAAAAGTGTCGTTTTAACTATTTTCCACGCAGTTTTTTTAATTTTTTCTCTCCATAAGAACCATCCTCGTGTCTTAACGAAAATATTTTTAAAAAATTAGCCGAATCGGTCGAGCCGTTCTCCAGTTTTGCGCTTAGCAACGCATTTCGAGTTGCATTTTTATTAATATAGATTTAAGTTCAGTATTTTTTCCTTAGTTACGTTAAAAGTGCTTTTTATCATTGTCATAAAAATAATTCTTTTTAAACCTGTTGTTTTTGTAAAATAAATTCACAAATCATTAGTACGGGAACTTTTTGGACACCCTAAATATAAGGTGCGGCGAGGGAGAAGCAAAAGGTCAATTGAGAAGGTGAGCTGAGATAGTTCAATGGACTTTTTTCTTTCGTCTTTTCTTTTAGGCATGCGTTCTACCAAGAACTTTCAGGTTACCCGTAATTAGCGGATTGAACAGAGTTAATTCACGTTTCATGGACAATAGTCTGATTTTAGCTGATGTATCGATCTTAATAGATTTTTCGTAACGATAATTCTCTACTATGAATTGGACGAAAAGACACTTCAATGTGCTTTCATGCCAAAAAAATTTCAATTTTGTTTTTATTTGATATTTTCCCTTTTATAAAAAATAAAATTAACACTTAATAAAATTTAATAGTAAATATTGTTAGCATTTTAATCAGATCAATTTTATTCTTAGTTGAACTAAATTATAATTTGTAATAATAATTTGTGTTATATTAAATTATTTTTTATTATTTATATGTACAAGATTTATTAGTTTAGGAATTTTGTAAATATATTAATTTTGTATATTTATATTCAATATTTTAAACGTTTCAGATTACTTGTAACATGAATAAAAGTGTCTAAAAACCTAAAATATTCATAACTGCTGCTGTTGTCATGAAGTTTAACAATTATTTTGAAAGATTTTCTTATACAGAGATTGCTCTGAACGGACATGGTCCTCGTTTTAGGACACCACCATCTACCAAACAAAGCAAGTTTTTTAAAAAATGACTAAAAAATACATGTGTATATGCCTATTAATCATACTGATTGTGTTTTTTTACATTATATCGCAGAAATGTTAATGACTCGCGCCAAAAAGGATCAAGCAGAAATATTTTCCCCCCTTTTTAAGCAAAATGCTAACAGAATATTCACTATGTACAAAAGAAAGACAACAAAACAGGCGAAAGAAGACAAATCTTACGGACCACACAAATATATTGAGAAATAAACTCATGTCCATAAATTAAGGATAATTAAGATTCGCGCGGAAATCGAACTCTAGATTGCATACATATGACCAGTAAAACTACAAACATCTTCAAAAAACATATGCAAATTGAAGGAAGTCATCAGACTACATCGATACTACGTCAAAATGAAATAGTGCAAAAGAGTGATTTATAAAGAATACAGGTAACAGAAGTAGCAAAACACATGGGACACATTTGCATGTTTTTTACCTGGTAGAATTATCGGCCGTCTTGAATGTGGGCGTACCCAGCTAAAAGTATCCGAGGAACTTAGAATCGCCCAGGCTTTGGCAACGATTCCAAGATGATGGTAATGTGAGTAGACGTTACAGCGCAGGTCGCCCCCGTGTTACAACGCCGAATGAGGACATGTATTTAGCAGTTACTTCCAAAAGAAACAGAGGACGCTTAGCATCAGACCCGTCTCGACAGCTCTCTTCAGCCACCAAGACGAGAGTTTCAAGGCAGACCGATTACAGACACTTAGGACAGATTGGTCTGTAAGCTCGTAGGCCTGTCATATGTGTTCCACTTTCTGCAACTCACTGTTGCCTGCGGTTAGCCTGGCGTAGAGAGCACGCATTATGGTCACCGCAACAGTGGGCTTGTGTGATGTTTTCCGACGAGTCCAGGTTTAACTTGCAGTCTGATTCTCGCCAGACTTTCATACGGAGAGTCCCAGGTCCCGTTACCACCAAGAGAATATCATTAAACGACACCTTTACGGTGGCGCAGAATTGCTCGTTCGGAGAGGAATTATTCTGGATTTCATAACTGACCTACCTATTCAAATTGGAACCATGACTAGCCAAATCTATGAAGATGTCATTTTGGAACAGCATGTACGTGTGTTTCGGGGCACCATGGGCGCAAAATTCATGTTTATGAATGGTAACGCCAATTCTTACCGTGCAAACAATGCCTAAGATTGGAGGATATCAACCGTATGAACTGGCCAGCTATATCACCGGATTTGAATCCAGTAGAGCGCGCGTGGGATATCCATTGCCGATGAAGTGCAACCCGCCAATTACCTGCTACATGTCTACCGGAGCATATGGAAAGCATTGCTAGATGAGTGGTGTTATATTTCCCAAGATCAGATCGATAATTTGATACTCAGCATGCCTAGGCGTTATAAGGATTTCATTGCATTGCCTAGGAGACATACTACGTATCAACCATCATACCAACATTGAAATATTGGTTTTTGTAAACAAGTTTTGTTGTTGTTTGCTCCAGAGAGTTTTAAGTAATTTTTCTCCCCGCGCTAATGCGGTTAGGTATAACAACCGGTTATTTCAAACGATTCTGTTTATTTTTTGTAGTGTTTCATACATTTAAAATTAATCATTTTAAGTAATAGATCTTTCAAATCCTTCAGAAGTACTTTTGAATAAAAATAAACCAGATTCATTGAAATTAAAAATTTCTAATCTGCATTCGTTACCCCAACTCGTCTTTAAAAATCACGTCTCATGCATACGGTTTGTCAACATTTTGTATTATGATTAGGCTGTCAGTTCTCAAATATACACATCAAAATTTCCACGCGTACGAAGTCGCGGGTAAAAGCTATTCAAAAATAAAAGTGCTGCCCTTTTTATTTTGAAATTTTTAAGAAAATTCCTAGCGATTTATGTGCTTACAATGCATGAAACAAATAAAATTCTTGTGTTTAATATTATTTTTAAATTGTAGAATGAAGAAGTAATTATAAACAAAAAAAATGTAAAAAGAAAATATTAGCAATAACATCAATGGCATTCGTAAATATAAAGTATTTAGTAAATACGTATTCAGAAATTTTTTTAAAATGTTTTTAAAAAACTAATATTATTGTCAAATACTTCACATTTCAATAAAAAGGTATCGGAGATAAGGAAAAAAAAATAATTGAAAAGTACTAGATTAATATAAATTGTATCGGAGTAATAATAATTAGTGAATATTTTACATTCAGTTTAAAATATTAATGCACGAAATTCATTCTTTCACACTTGTAATACATGGTATGATAAAAGAAGGGAGAACAGCACCATATTATATATATTATAGCTTTTTTAAATAAAAGAGATCCACTACAGCTTAAAATCATAACAGTAACAGGAGCTGGGCTTTATTTAGGCTGCCCTTACCCATTGTAAGTAGAACCATTTTCGCTAATTATGCTGATAGCTTGACATTTTGAAAAAAAAGAAAGAAAAAACTTTTGATGAAAGTATTATGCATTTAATAGATACAAGAAATAAATATGTCAATTAATCTTTCTTTTCCTTAGTACATTTCAGACTAACAGTAAAAGTTAGATTTTCATCAGTTGCCAACAATGTTGTATTCTATTTATGAAAAAATATCAGCAAGTTATCAAGCTCAATAACAATTACTGAAAAAATTCATTTTATATTAAATTTTTACGATTTTTCTCAACGTTTCAGATTTTTCTGAAAATTCTCCATTTCCTGGTCGGCTGACCACCCTGCTTATATACAACCAACAAACCTTAGTATGAAAATTTAATTCAATTTCTATTACAAAGTATTTCCCATTAAAAAGTTTTTTAATTATTTATAAAAATTCAGATTTCACTCTATGAAATCAACATACATTCTAACATTTCCCCATGATTAATTACATATTTTAAAGTAGCAAATATTGTAAATAAATAACCTTTATTACAAAGTATTTTCCCATTAAAAAGTTTTTTTATTATTTATAAAAATTCAGATTTCACTCTATGAAATCAACATACATTCTAACATTTCCCCATGATTAATTACATATTTTAAAGCAGCAAATATTGTAAATAAATAACCTTATATAGACAGATTTAATTTACTTATTCATAAGAAAATTCTACATTTTACTGCTTTTAATTCATAATAAAAAGTTTCAGAACTGCCAATTATTCATCAATATGATTTTTTCCTCAAAAATTCACAGTAATAGATTACTTAATAAGATATAAATAATGAAAAGAAGGGTGAGAGATGAACAACATAGAAATAGTAACCCCTCACCACCAAAAAAATCAGGTTTAAAAATGAATTTAATAAAAATTGTTTTTCATGCACTCTTATGTATAAAATGCTTCAACTTTGGGAACATTAAATGCACACATTTTCATACTTTATAGTTCCATCTAGCAACTTTGTTTCAAATGAATTTTTATTTGTGCAATCTGGTTTCGTATCTTTCAACTTTCATGCTGTGAATAAATGAATTTTTTAAACAGCCTGAAATTCAACAATGATAATAATCCCAGAATTTAATTTACTTGAAGTTAGTTAGCTTAGTTTAGTTAATATTTAAACTTCCTAATAACAAAACTGAATAAATTAATGTAAATATTGTTACTTCAAAAATAACTAACTCCCAATATACAGCCTTCAAAAAATTGCATCATGAAAATTAAATTTTAATTAACTTTATAAGCCTATTAAGATACAAAAGGCATATATAATACTTCTATACTCTATATCAAAAAAAAAAAAAAAACAAGGCATAATTCCGTTTAAAAACTAAATTTTAGAATATTTAAAACATACACTGCAGAGCCAAAAAAAAAAAAAACTCGGTACACTATTCTAATATCGTGTAGAGCCCCACAAGCGCGCAGAAGTGCCGCAGTACAACATGGCATGGATTCAACTAATTTGTGAAGATATTCTGTAGACAGATCACACCACGATTCTTGCAAGGCAGTCCGCAAAGCCATAAGAGTACGAAGTGGTGGAGGTCTCCTAAGGACAGCACATTGCCAAACATCCCAGATATGGTCGCTCATATCAGGATAATTATGCGGCCAAGAAAGGAAAATAAATTGCTAAGAATGTCTCATAAGCCATTCGGTAGCTACTGCATACCTGTCGGGTGCATTACCTTGTTGGAATTCTCCATGTCCGTCAGAATGCACAGGACATGAATGCATGCAGGGTTAGAAGAGATGCTAAAGTACTGCTGACTGTCGAGGTTGATTCTACACACATCAACAGTCCTATTTCCTGCCGCCTGCTCAAGTCCCTTACACTCACAGAACCTCCACCAGCTTGCATAAGATCCTCATAGGCAAGAGAAAATGCATATTCATTGAGTTTTCTCCACATCCGTACACAGCCATCCACCCGATACACTCGGAAACGTGACTAACAAGACCAGACTACATTTTCCCAATCATTAAGAGTCCAATGGCGGCGTTGGTGAGCCCAGGTAAGGTGCGGAGCTTTTTGCTGCTGAGTCACCAATGGTACCCTAGATGATTTGCGGCTGTGAAAGCCCATATCAATTAAGTTACGTTACATAGTGCATATACTAACACTTGTTGATGGGCCTGCAATCAAATCCACAGCAATTTGAACAAGTGTTAAAAGTCCGTCTCGTATAACGCTTCTTTCCAGGCGTCGATGATACCATACAATCAAGACCTTTTTCTAGCCGCACCGCTGCCGGAAATTTGAAAATTTTATGGATTCGTGGTACGCCCTAGAATTGCCGGCTTGCGAAAATTCACATTTCGTCTCAACTTCGGAAATGCTTAGCTCCATCTCTCTTGCGCCAATGATTAGTCCCCGTTAAAAATCCCTCAAATCATAACAGCAAAAATCGATGTAATAGCCTTTTCAGACAACTATTGTCTTACATACGCACTGTCAACAGCATCGCGTTAAGCTGATTGGTTGAACACTTCCATTATTTGCATACGATCTGATATACAAGTTTTCCTAGCTTTCAGTGTGCAATAGTACATTAAACGGACCTTTACTTTTCTAAGAGAATCAAAATGGTTAATTCAACGGCTAAAATAAATAAATAAAAATAGAACCACATTCAATATCATTTAAAATCCATAAAAACAATTATTGCAAAAAAATTCAAACAGAAACATATGAACCAAATAATACAAGACTTATAAAATTAAGGTTTTTCTTTATAATAATAATAAAGAAAAGAATCACCATATCCTGAAATTAGTACAATAAAATACTACATACTCTTTTCTTCGTTCTTCAGCTTCAAGAGCAGCTTTATGTTCTTCAAAGCATGCTTCAGCTTCTGAAGAATCGAGAATGTCTAAAGGAATACGAGTCTCATTGCTGTCGACCAAATCACTCTCCTGCCAAGGCTGTTCATCGGGACTTTCTAGAAAATACTGACTGAAGTCTGGATGTTGCTGAAGCTTCATTCGTACAGTTTCCCATTCACTTGAAAAGAAATAAATACTTTACTTCTAACTAGGTAGAAAATCTTATGTATCAAAAATAAGTATTTTATGAGTAGTAGGAAATCAAAGGATGAATACTGAAAATATACAAAATTATACTAATGTTTATAGACAATTCAAATGATTCTCATATTATGAATTCATATACGTTACCTTATTCTATAATGCAATAACTGCTACAAAGTAGTGCATAATTTGATGTGAACTAAAGGCAGGACTTATTATTCCACATTTATTATGAGACAAAGAGAAATAAATTTGAAAGAAAAAAGCAAAAGAATATAATGTAATTATTTCAATGATAAACAAATAAGAAAAATTAATCAGTACAAATATGTAAATTACACATACACTGCACAGAATCAGTTCTATCAATGTTTTAAGATTCCACCCCGCCCCTCTTATTTTAAAGCACTTTTTTGCATATAAATAGAAAATGTCTTTGTTCTCTTTCTCTTCTCTTTTCTTTTTAATAAACATGATTTCCTGAAGTACGCGCTTTTATATTTCTAAGAGTGTAAAATTTTTCTTGTTTTAAAAGTTTAAAAACAATATATTCTTTTAAATTTCAAAATATATTTTTCATTACATTTCATTCTGTATTCAGGATAGATTATTTTTTCAATTCCTACTATTAGCTCACACTCTCCTTATATATATATCTTTCAAATTTTTAATCGTTAATAAAACTTTTTATTCATCCAATCAAGTTCAAGTAATTTTTTTTACCTTGTAGATGACATTCGATGTTAATACAGTTTTTTCTAATAATTCATTAGCTTTTCATTAATTAATTAAAAATTGACTTTCTACTCAAAAATCTTCATTTCCCCAACGCCGAATAAGTTAGGTTTAACATTTCGGCAGATTATTTCAAATGATTCTATTTTCTTAATGTTTAATGCATTTAAAATTAAATATTGTTAATTGATTTTTCTTATTCATTTTGAAGTACATTCCAAATTAAAATGATACAGAATAAAGAAAATTAAAATTTTCCAATCTGTATTGCGTTACCCCAACTCGAGTAGAAAATTCACGCATTTTGCGTAATCTTAAAAGGCGGTGAATCCTCGATTGTGTGTGTGTGTGTGTGTGTGTGTGTGTGTGTGTGTGTGTGTGTGTG
>JAOUZG010039001.1:116090-148833 GCA_026289955.1 Argiope argentata | reverse complement strand
GTGTGTGTGTGTGTGTGTGTGTGTGTGTGTGTGTGTGTGTGTGTGTGCGCGTGCGCGCGCGCGCGCGGATGAATCTACGGATGAATGAATGAAATATTCATTTAAAGGGTTTGTGGCGCGTGTGAGCTGGCAGTCAGACTCAAGCCTTCGGCCACTCAAGGGTCTATATCTTCAATCTTCAAAAGCTACTGCATCCCTCACCTTCCGTTGTAAAGCGGAACACGGGAACAACAATTTTAATTATTTAATAAAAAAATCACTAAAATAAAGCTTTTCTTTGTTAACCTTAGTAGGAACTGATTTGATTTCTTTCATTTTATGATTAGATTATATGCTGACTTTTTTTTTTTTCAATTTTTCATGCAATTAATTAGTTTTTATGAGTTTTTTTTAATATAAAGTATTTTGAATTAATTTTAAATTCCTGCAATAGGGTTTTTAAAAAATTTTGTAGCTTATTTTTTTAATGTAAAGACATTTTTAGTAGTACTTTTTCAATTTTTTTCACATTTAATTATTTTAAATTTCATTTTGAATTTCATAAACTGTCAAAATGTTGATAGAATAATTAGAAATAATAGATAGTTAGCAAGAATTTGTTCATAAACATAGCGATGGTTATTTTTTCCATTGAGTTTATGTAAATGATGATAAATAATCGGATATTTATTCGATGATGATCAAGATCTTTGCAAAAATTCTAAACATATACAATTCTTCTGCAAATAAATTTAACATCCATATTTGTTATAAACGTTTTACTTTCTTCAGAATTACTACTTTATGTTTGTTTGTTTTTTTGAATTAGTAAATTAAATTATTAATTTAGATTATCTAATCTACCTGTTATTAAAATTCTAATGCATATATAAAATTAAATCTGCAAATAATACAATTAATATATGAATAAAAATTTAATTTTTCAAGATATCAAATTTTATTAAAATTACTTAGTTTTACTTGTTAAAGGCATTATGTCATTTTCCTCTTTTTTAAAACAAAGAATGGAAGAAATTGAGGCGGGTCACCCCCCCCCTTCTTCTGAAATCAAAAGTAAAAGGCAAATAGATATTTTTTTTATCAGATGTAAAAAAAGACAGGTTTTTTTTAATCAAAAGTAAAAAAGGTAAAATTTCAAAAATTATTATAGTATTGATATAATATAATAAGCTGTAATATGCAGATATTGCTTTGACGTTGACACTTTATTAAAAGGGTTTCTCGGGAAATTAAGGATTAAAAAAATTACCAAGTACCATAAACATTATGACTGACTGTGAGTAAGAAATCGCTCAAAGAGTTTCTGGTGATGGCATAAAAATAATCTAGGAATACAGAATTGGTGGAAAGGTAGTGAAAGTCATTTGAAATCGAAAATTCTTCTAAAATGCATGCACTTGAACAACAGGTAGCCAACATGAGTGTACAATAACCTTCACAAAATGATCATTGGCATACAAAGAATAGGAGTCATGAGTAAATTTAGCCACTATGATTAAGGGAAGTTTTATTATTATTTTAGATTTAGAGAAAAGTAGCAACTGGATAAGTGTATACAGCCCAGCAGCTGAAGGGAATAAAGAAATGCGTCTTGGTAGTAAAAACAGCTGCAGACAAATTACTTGGCTATAAAATCCTGTCTATTTGCTAGAAACAAACAAAAAGGAGGAGATTGGCCCATTTTTATAGAACAATGGAGCATATGCTTCTACAAATTCTTCAACCAAAAGTCGAATGTCTCTAAATATAAATTATAATCTGCAAATAGAAAAACTTTTGATACTGAAGTTGTATAACTCAAAACTTTTTATTTTAATTCAAATTTTAAAATTAAATAACATTTCTTTGCTTTCAGTCAATAACTTCCAAAAGAATTACTGCACGACCATTTTTATACCCTTTCAAAATACAAATATTTATAATTCTAATGATGTTGGCTTAAATATTGTACAATGCTTAAACTATTTATAAAAATTATACTGATTATCATGATCTGTAGCCAAGATTGTTCAAGGAAAAGGTTTTGCACATATATCATGCTAAACAAACTTGAAAAAATAAAGAAGCAGGCTTGAAAGAAGAGCAGAAGGAACGTAGGATATTATAGTTCAACTTACTACCAGAAGGTTTTTATTAAGTACATGAGCACTTTTAATGAATCCATCCATTGATTTTTCACTTTATTATACACAGCTTGTTGTGAGATTTTATATCAAACTAGCCGCCTTTGGCGACCAGTTGGTCCGCCAGTATTAATTATCGCTCAAATTTTCATATAATATTTATGTAGCTGTGTCTCATAACAGGTTTTTCACCAAAATATTTTTAAACCAAACAAATTTTGATAATCAAATAATTCATTTATAGTATTATTTAGTATAATTTTCTTCAGATGTTCTGTTCATTGTACTACTCATATTTTTTTTTCTATCCGAGCAATGATTGTCCCGGAATTGATACTTTACTTAAATGGTGGAGGGAAAGGTCTAAAATTCTACGTTTTTATAGAATAATGAGATTCAAATTTTCATAAATGTAAACACACTTAACAATAAAGACACAATTGGTTTTCAAGAGATGCGAAAGTTTAAAAACCGCTTGGAAAATGCCGCACACAGAGGAAATAATATTGAAACACACACATCCTTCTTTTCTTCTTTTTTTTCTATCCTTTTTTTCTTCACTAATTTTGTTTCTACAAACCCTATTTTCACTTTGTTATTCTTTTTTTTCTTATCTGCCCAAATTTTATTTTGAGCAGGCATAGATTAAATATTCATACAGACTAATAATAAAAGCAGCTATTTTCTTTCTTTTTTAAACATCCCGTTATCTATGAATGAAAACCAACTGACTTCGCGCATTTCTTTCTAAACAAATGATAATTTATTGCTTCCTGCTATCTCACTCAGTTGGTCCGGGGGGAAGGAAATGGAGATTTTTGGCGGGAAAGTAAGAAAAGTGTCGTTTTAACTATTTCCCTCGCAGTTTTTTCATTTTTTCTCTCCATAAGAACCATCCTCGTGTCTTAACGAAAATATTAAAATAAAAATTAGACGAATCGGTCGAGCCGTTCTCTAGTTTTGCGCTTAGCAACGCATTTCGGCCTCCATTTTTATTATAATAGATATTTAAATAGGAATTAAGAAACCCTTTACAGAGTCAAACAAATGATGAAAAATATTTAAATCGAATCTAAATAGGTTTATTTTAAGAACACATTAATGTTTTATTTTATAAATGCATAAATATCTTAACATTTTGCAATTGCATAAGGTCGTCTTAATATAATTTGACTTATAAGGATTATCACATTTTTTTTATTTCAAATAATACTGCTCTTTTAATGAATTTTTTACTTGAAATCAAACAGTGTTACAAATTGTTTTAATAATATATCAAGAAATTTAAATATTTGAAAAGTAATAGAGGCTAACTTCATTTAATTACAGTTTTGAAATCAACAAATTTAATTTGCCAACTGCCTAACATAGAAATGTGAGATGATGTCATCTGAAAATTATATATTTTTTATTCCTGTAAATAGTTAAATTCATTTTGAATTTTATAATTAATGGTTTAATCTAAAATTAATTAATAAGATAAAATGTTTTACTTAGTTTATTACTGTAATTTGTTTGAATCTAGAATTTTAAGAATTGAAACGATCAAAAATAACTCATTATGTTTAGAAACTCAAAATAAAACAAGCTTGTCAGATATCTATAGTTAGAAATTATAAAAGAAAAAAAGGGGGAGGGTGAAGTAATAATGATTCCTGTAGACAACTTCTGAATTTCACAACTAATAGGCAAACACACTGGGTATTGAAGGCAGCTGGTATAGCAAAAAAAAAAAAAAAAAGCTAACCTTAGATTTAGCTTTAAGGTGACCACTTGTTGTTACCAAAGCTCTTAAAATGCCCATGTGGAAATTAGAAGAGATTGGAAATCTAACTATATTGGACAGGCATCCAATTCTTGAAATGGAAAATCTTCATTACACATTGGAGGGGGGTGGAGGTAAATTCGAAAAACTAGACCTTGACATAATAAACCCGATTCTAATTGTTGAGGAAGATATAGAAAGAAACTGTTATAGCCAAAATTTTCAGTCCAATAAATTTCATGTTACGAGTTTGGCCTATGAGTATGCCCAATATATAAAAAAAGTGATAACATGGATCGCTCTAAATAGAGGAATTAGCTGGTTATACACCACTTTTGAAATTTTGTCTAATATTTTATACAAACAGAATATATAGACCCTCAAAATAGAAGTTATGAATGTGGTTTTCGCAAAGGAAAATTTATTAAAGACCAGATAATCTGATATTACTTCACACAATCTTTTTCTAGACTTTAAAGAAGCTTGTTATAATATTAAAGAAATTATTTGCAAGAAGCTTTGGTTGAATTTCAAATACTGCATACACTAATTAGACGCAGTTTCAAGTATGTCCAATACCACTTGAAAGGTTCCAAATTTTAGGATTTTTATCAGAAGAAATTGATGTCAATAATGGAGCCAGACAGGGTGATTTTTTATCCTGTCTTCTTAACATAGCTTTAGAGAAAGTAATAAGAGATTCAGGAATTAACATCTGAGGCAATATATACTCAAAATAAACAAACCTATACAGATGATATTGACCTATACAGATGGCCTATACAAACCTATACAGATGATATTGACATTATTTCAAGAATTGCTTCAACATTTAAAGATGCTTTTCTTTCTTTACAGCAGGGATGCACAACTTATGGCTCGTGGGCCAAAACTGGCCAGCGTAGCATTTGAAGTTGGCCTGCGAATGTCGTGAGTAAAATAAGACTAATTTCAAATGAAATGAGAGTTTTTCAACTAAAGAGGGAAAAAATCTGGTGCGAACACGATTCTACATCAGAATAAATAATTTTACAGTTGCTCATTAAGTTTATTTATTTTTTATTGCGTGGCTTTTCAGTTTGTTCCTTTCATGACTACCTCCGATCGAGTACGAGTTTTCATATAGGAGTAGCTCGCGGACGTGAAAAATTTCCACACATGAAAATATAGTATGAGGATCAAATTCAAATCTTGCGTAATGCAAATTATGATGATTGATTTTCAGATTTTGAAATGTGTCTTAACAAAAATTGATGTAGTTTCTTCTCCGTTTTCTGTTAATGTAAATCTAGTGGCTGAGAGTATGCAGTTAGTCTTACTTGATTTACAGAATTTAATTCTTTCAAAAACCAGTTCGAAGGAAAACCGATATTAGAATTTTATAAATAATTGCCCGGGGAATTTTCGTTCTTAAATCAAAATGCAGCAGCATGTGCAACTTTCTTTGGCAGTACTTATATTTGTGAGCAAACTTTCTCACTAACGAATTTAAACAAATCAAAAATAAGAAATAGAATAGCAGATGAGAACCTTTCTTCTGTTGTACACAAACAATTTTAACCCCAACATAAAATCAATAACTTCAAATATTCACTGTTACAACTTCAGATAAGCGACCGAGAGAAATCTAGCGAACTAAGTTCCCCACGGGAAAAAACCCTTGATAGCTAAAGAAATCACTCATAGCGGAAAAAATTGTTAATAGCAAGAGAATTTAGACATCTGGTACTCATGGCGAACCACTGCTGTCCAGCTATTTCCAGATGTGTCTGTGCGCCTTGTTCGGTATCAAATGAAATGGACATGTGTTAAGAGACGTTGGTCGTTCAAAGCAACAAAGGGGTTCCAGCGACAAAGCCTTCTTTCCATTTGGGAGATCACCTTAGTCGAGGAGAGGGTCGACCATCTGTGGGTTGCTAATCGATGCTTTCCCCTCTCATTTGATTGGGAAGGTATCTTAGGTCAGATGATGCAAGAAAAATTGGGAAATATGCTGATTGGTCATTTGTTGTTGGAGATCGGCCAATGAGACCCAAATAAAAAAAGAGAGATCGGCCAATGAGACCCAAATAAAAGAGAGAGAGAGATGGGAAAAGACAGAAGGACAAAGAAGGGAGCCAGCTGACGACTAAGCGAGCGTTAGTTATTGGAGCAGCGGGAATTCAGCTTGGAATTCTGTGTGAAATTCTCAGGAGAGAATTTGGAGTGTATCGTAGTCAGCCTCGCCCTTTAGGCTGAGCCCACGTCCAGTTCCTCTGAACTTCGTAAATCGCATTCGGACGGCTGTGCGTCCCGTCGAAAGTGTGAAAGCTTGTTAGAGCTTCGGAAGAACTTCAATTAGTAAGACAGCTTTGTCTTCTGAGCTGCTCTATCAGCGAGTTCAACTTACGTTTCCGACAATCCTAGTAGGTTAATCAAAGAGCGGATAAACCCCAGACTTCGGGCTGAATCTTGCGAAAGTTCACGAACTCCGTCTTATATCTCCACCTCAAGAAGAGGCTTCTTGCTTATTTGAAACACAGCATATTCCCCTAGTGAAACTCTGATCTGATTCTACTTATGTGCTTGTAACCTAATTAATCAAGAAAAGGTGCAACTGTGTAGTATAGCTGGAAATAAATAAATTTTTATTTATAAAATCTCGAGGGGTTTGTTTTTTTTTCGGCGCCACGCATTAGAAGCCCCGGCTTAAGACGTTACAAGTCCCAGCCATCTCACCTTCATCTTAATTCTTACTAATTTTGATAATTATTTTTGTCCCAAAATTTAAATTGTGTCCTCTGTGTAATTACCAAAAAGTTTTCCTCTGTTATTCTAGTACAAGTTTGCCACCTTTTAAGTAGAAATCTTTTTTGGTGATAAAGCAAAAATAAAGTAATGTTTGTGTTTTATTCGTTTATTTATTGCGTAATGTGTGCATGATTAAAATAAGTAAAGTAATAATTGTAGCTTTTGCGTTTTGCCATAAAAAAGGTGTTTTCATGCTTTTATAACAAGTTTAACATTCATGTGTTGCTTTGGCCCACAACATGGTGCTTTTTCATATTTTGGTCCCTCATCCTGAAAAGGTTGTGCATTCCTGCTTTACAGCATGCAGCTAATGCATGTGACTTATCATGAACAGCGAAAAGATCAAATATATGCTTGTATTAAATAATGGAACCTCCTGCGAACTTCATCTAGAAATTGGTTCTCACAAATTTCAGGTTGTTCAAAGTTTTCTTTAGCTTGGTTCTTTAGTTATTGATGACAATAGAATAATCAAAGAGATTCAAGGTTGTCTAATGAATCCAAATAAAGCCTTTTACAAATTAATATGATTTTTTAAATCCTCGCTACCATCAAGAAATAAAAAATTTCTATATAAAACCTTAATTAGACCAATACTTACTTATGGCTCAGAGACCTGAACCCTGACCATAGCCAGAGAAAATAAAACAGCCATTTTCAAAATAAAAATTCAGTAAAGAATTCTTGGTGGAATAAAAATCCACAGTATTTGAAGAAGACATAACTTTGAGCTATATAAAATCTATAGAGAGCCAGATATTATAAAGTTAAAAAAAGAAGAAAAAACATAGGATGAACTGGGTGGCTCATATTTAAAATAAATGATTCCACATAAGAAAAAAAAATTCTTTTACATAAATCTCTAATAAGCAGGGGAAAAAAAGTAGATCCAAATTCAGATAAATGGAATCAGTGGAGACAAACTCCTTGGCTATCCAGGAAAGGAATTGGCCACAAGTGTCAAAAAAAGAACAAAGTGGAATAGAATTCAGAGAAAGGCACTGGCCCACCCTTGGCTGTCAAGACCAAATATGACGAATTTTGTCTTCAGAATTGTTCTCATTTTCCAATACTTCAAAAACAGAAGAAGTATGAGGATTGACTTTTGCCTTTTTATACTTTGATTTACAGTTAAAATCGTCCAATATTTCTTATACTTTATCTTTGGAAGAAACTTCTATAGTTGTTGTTTCAGAGAATATAGTGCCATGGTTTTGCATTTCAGTATTGCATGTTTGTTTTTAAATCATCAAGACATGCTGTGGTATTTAACTTAAGTTTTCAAAATGGCCTTTTATCTCTTACAAGTTAAATATCATTTTAAAATTTTAAAGAATAGCATTTCTTTTCAATATTTAAAGTTTAGTGTAGCCACAGATATTATAACAATTGTGCTTCACTATCAAATAAATATTAAGAATAGCTTTTTATTAAACTTCATTTGAGTTGAAATATACATGAAATGCAAATATACATATACTTAGCGATTCTTCAAATAAACTTAAAATAATACATTTAATATGTTATGTATAATTATACAGGTTTAAATATGAGGGAAAGAGGAATATGCAAACAGTGGCTCATATGAAAGCAATACTGCAGCTTTCATACATTCTAAAGACACTAAGCTTAGCTTCCTTTCTTTTTATTTAATATAATGTTTAAGAATCTTAAATAAAATCAAATATTAAAAGAGAATTACTAATAACGCACAAAAGGTTACAGACATCCAATGAAAGGATATGCAAACATATATAGCAAAAAAGCTTACAGGAAAATTTATCCAATTTTTTCATATTCGTAATTGAAAAAAATAAATAAATAAATAAAAAACTTTAAATGAAAATTGCAAAATAATTAGGGATATTAAAATTTAGTTTGCAAAACATATGCTTGTTTGAAATATGTTAAATGAACAAATCATGTTAGTAATTATGTGCTCCATTTCCTTCTGCAATGCTGTTGTACCCTCAACTTGTACAGTTTATAACTAAAAAATTTATGATTACATAATATTAATTTAGATCATTCATTTAATTCAATTTAACTTTAATAATAAAATAAACAATAAAAAAATTAAATTACAAATTAACCTTATTTTAGGCATACAAAACTAGAAAAATAATAAAAAGGAGAATTCCTTAACCCTTCCCTGCACAATTTTTTTAAAAAATTAATAAGATGGAAAAAACCCAATCAATGTGATTTGAAGGTTGTATATGCATAGATTTTGCAGTCTTATTTTTTTAAAATTTATTTTTAAATTTGTCTCCTTTTGCAGGGGGTGAGTGTTGTCCTCATACCAAGCGTCCAGAACATCTCTGTGTAAGAAAATATTTTGTAACAAATGTGTTAATTCCTTCCTTATTACAACAGAGACAATTGCGAATAATTTAGGTTAATAGACACTTTTATTAATTTTCTAGGTAATTTTAAAAATTTAAAATTGTAAATATACAAAATATAGTCTATTTACTATAATTATAATTTATATTGAACTCAGAATAAAAATTATTTAATTAAAATGCTAAAAATAAATATTTATAAGAAATTTTATTAATTGTAATAAGTAATAAAGTAAAAAATATCAAGTAAAAACAAAATAGAATTAACTTATTATTTTGGCAAGGAATTTCTCACAGAGCGTGGGAGTATATTTTCGTCAAACACACAATGGAAAATTATTGATTTATTTGCTAATTGTTTTGATACATCACAGTGAATATTTTTGAGGGAGACACTTGATGGGCATATTGTTGACTTTTTTTATATATATGTAGCTGTACAATTTTCACATGCTGAATGCAATAATAATAGTGAAAAAAATCTCAAATAAAAAAATTATGGCTTTATAAAACTAAATATTTAAAGAAAAAGATAGCAAAAAAATAAAGCAGAACATGAGGGTAGATGTATGTTACTGTCTAGAAAAAAAATGCAAACCTGAAATGCTAAAAATTTTTCTAGCTTCAAATATTGATATATGTGAAATATACACCGAAGTGACAAAAGTCACGGGATTACTGTTAATATCGTGTCGGTCCTCCTTTTGCCCGGCGAAGTGCAACAACTCGACGTGTCATGGAGTCCACAAGTCGTTGCAAGTCCTCTGCAGGAATATAGAGACATGCCGTCTGTATAGACGTCCATAATTGTGAAAGTATGGATGGTGCTGGAGTTTGGGCACGAATGGACCTTTCGATGATGTCCCATAAATGCTCGATGGGATTCATATCGGGCGATCAAGGTGGCCAGATCATGCGCTGGAATTGTTCAGAATGTTCTTCAAACCAATCGTGAACAGTTCTGGCCCGGTGACATGGCGCATTGTCATCCATAAAAATCCCTTCGTTGTGTGGGTACGTGAAGTCCATGAATGGCTGCAAGTTATATGCAAGCAGCTGAACATAACCATTTCCAGTCAATGATCGGTTCAGTTGCACCAGAGGACCGAGTCCATGCCATGTAAAAACAGCCCACACCATTATGCAGCCACCAACAGCTTGAACAGTGCCTTGCTGACAGTTTGGGTCCATGGCTTCATGGGGTCTGCGCCACACTCGAACTCTACCATCAGCTCGTAACAACTGGAATCGTGACTCATCTGACCACGCCACGGTTTTCCACTGGTCTAGGGACCAGTCGATATGCTGACGAGCCCAGGAGAGTCGCTGCAGGCGATGTCGTGCTGTCAGTAAAGGCACTCGAGTCGGTCTTCCGCTGTCATAGCCCAAGGAAGACAAATTTCGCCGCACAGTCCTATCGGACACGTCCCTCGTACGTCCCACGTTGATTCCTGCAGTTATTTGACGAAGTGTTGCGTGTCTATTAACATTGACCATTCCACACAGACGTCGGCGACCTCGGTCGTTAAGTGCAGGTGGTCGCCCACTGCACTGTCCATGATGGGATGTGATGCCTGAAATTTCATACTCTCGGCACACTCTTGATACTGTGGATCTCGGAATGTTGAATTCACTAACGATATCCGCAATGGAATGACCCATGCGTCTAGCTCCAACTAAACATTCCACGTTCAAAGTCTGTAAATTCTCGTCGTGCCGCCATAAATCACGAAAAACCTGTTCACTTGAATAATTTGAACACAAATGAAAGCTCTGGAAAACGAACTGCGCATTTATACTTTTTCGCTGCGATACTACTGCCATCTGTATATTTGCATATTGCTATCCCATGACTTTTGTCACATCAGTGTATATAGCTTTAAATCTTTGCCGAAAACAACCATAAATAAACAAAACTTCCCCTGAACATAGAATGAACACCACATCTTTATCTACAAAATATCAAATTGCACCTTTCACACAATAGAGGTGGTGTTGCCGAAGAAAGGTGAACAAAAAAAACAGTCGTCCCCAACAGATGATGTCCTCATATGAGGACTCATTTGAACTAGCTAATTTAATCTAAGGATTAAACAAAATAATTATTAAAAACCTCAAGGATATCGTAAAAAATGAGTAACTGAGGCAAATAAATCAGGATATTTTAACATAAAATAAATGCCATAAAAGAAATGAAAATTACCCATGCTGCCATCTATTTTTCTAAAAGGAAATTAAATGCTACTTTTTCAGTAATTTTCGAGACTTAAAAAAGGTCATTGGGTGTTTTTTTTATCTCCATAATTTTTTTGTAATTGGTGTCCTCTTTTATGACCACCACTACAGAAAAGGTTTAAACAGACTTTTGGAAAAAGATTTAGGACAGAATTTTAAATAAAGCAGAATGAACATTAACATTTCAAGATATTTCTTATTACAGTATGTCCCACCTTCCTTCTCAGAATAATGCTGCAAAAACACAAGCACTTCTGTATAGTTCTAAAAGGAACAAAGAAAAAAAATAGTAAAAAAGTCTCATGGACAAAAGAGGTCGTATAAAAACTTGAAAAGTGTTAATGAAATCTGGCTGGTACCACTCTTATCTTCCCAAAATGATTGTAAGTAAAAAAAAAGGTAAAAAAAGGGACTAAATCTTTATCTATGGTCTTATGAACGATATTCTCATAAATCATACATATGTAGATTTCCAAGAGGAATTCTTATACATATTAACTTTATGTTGATCTTTAGACAAGAAAAATACAGATATGCCTCAAAAGAATATCACAGCAGTGATTTATTATCCATCCACTCGACTCGTGGAGTAATCAATGACACATTATTTTTATACCTCATTTGATTTATTAAATAGGAAAAGAGGAATAGATCAGAAAATAACATTTTAGAATGAGCTAAACTAAGACAAAACTTTAGGAATTAATTACATTTGAAATTAGAGCTTAAAATATCATTACATACACATGAGTTGTTCAATTAATTGATAAAAGTTATACGATTATTCACTAGCTGGGATGTTTACCTCAGTTTGTTTACATTCTGCTTGAATTTGTGGTGCCATCTCTTAGACTAATAGTTGTATAAAATGGGGAGTGGGTGAAAGTTTTTAAGAAAAGATAACTATCGAGAAGAAATTATTAAGCAAAATCTTATTTAAGTATAAAATCTGATCCAAATTGTAAGAGCCAATTACGAGATACATGCGAGAAATATATACATAAGAATTGCTTATTTAAAGATAAGATACATGCATTCTTCATCTCTTCATATAAGCTCATTTAACATTACATGTAAATTAACAGAATGTGAATAAATTTTTATGCAAACGATAATGATAATATTTTTAAAAAAAAAAAACTCCCTCCCTCTCAATCTTAATGCAATTACTAGTAATAACTTATTTCCAATATACTGATTTATTACTTTAACTGGGAAAAAAACTAAACTAAATTTGTTTTAGAATTAAATATAATTAAAATTCTGTTCTAATAGTTCTACCTTTTATAAAGATAAGATGTTAAAATTGCATGGTTTTACAAAGTTTTTCTTTTAAGAATAAGACGAGCACTTCAATCTAACAATATATACAAATTTTAATTTTTAAGGCTGAATGTTTTAGCTGAAATATAGAATTCCTATCCCTAAAAATTACCATTAAAAATTATTTCAGGTTAAAAAAGACATGTTTCAGTATGATTGCAATTAAAATTAAAACTTCTTACTAGATTTGTTGGATAAACTGTTGTTCACAGAAGAAAATTCAGAAAACATCATAAATTTTTAAAACAATGAGGCAAGGTTAATTTAGAAACGGGACATTTTAAATATCTAAATAAAATAATTGATGCAACACTAAACTAGATATATAGTTAATGATCTTAAATGGTGCATATAAAATTATACTTATCTTAAAATGAAAAAAGTGATAATAAATAAGAGAACAGCTATTTAACAAAAGTGGCAAGTCAATATTTAGAAAACGTACATAAATCCTTTATTAGGTATGAAAGTACAGTGTTTTTCTGAGTTGATGAGCTGTCACTGCTTAAAATAAAAAAAAGGGGCAAAAGATGTGCACGACAAGTAACTTTTTTTTTTTTTAATTTGAAATAACTACAAACTGCACAAGAGACCATTCAATAGTTGCCTTTGATGTATCTAACCAGTTTTTCAATTAATTAGCTTAATTATAACCATCAATCTAATAGTTTCTGCTAACATGATTAATGAAGGGGAAGAATATTTATTATGTTTGAAAAACTCTACCTAGTGCTTAGCTGTTGTAGAATGTTCATGTTGAATGTTTTTCCAAAAGTTCATGAAATTGTATGCAATTTTTACTCAAAAGCTAGATACCAATAATAACTACCAATAACTAGATATCTCATAATAGGATATAAAAGTATCAATTAGGAAATTCTGAAAACTGCAAACTTTCAAATGATGAGAAAGATAACATTTAAAAACCCCTTCAATGTATATTCTAGCAGAATAACTAAATTTCTGAAACAAACTGAAAATAACATTTATTCTCTTTCATTCATCTTAAAAAGCATGAAGGACACGAGTATATTTAATAAATGTGATGCAGATTTTTAGAAATACCAGCAAAAAAATAATAGTAAAGGTTATTTCATTTAGTAACATATTAAAAACAATGAAAAAGATAAAAACTTACCCATCGCCAATGCTTGCAAGGTCAGGCAGCAATTCACCAAGAACTTCAGGTAATATCCTAATATACATCTGCATTTTCCTACCAATATATTCTTCTTTAAGCTTTTTAACATGCCTTCTAAACATTTTTTGGGCAGCATCATGACCAAACAGTTCACAATAGTGGATAAAATCCTGATTCTGTGCAAATTTTTTACTTACTGAACTCCAAAGAGCTCTATAATCAGTGACTTGTGCACGAATAAGTGATTGATACGCTTCAGTACAAAAGTCTAAGACTTCTTTTCTTGATCTAGCAGATTCTAAGAATGGCACGAGTTTGGCTTTGCCTTTAGTCCGATCTATCATTTGTGCAGCTATGATAAAAGTCAAATCTACATTCACATTTTCATGAGCTGATGTTTCTACAATAGGAATGCTGTTCTTGAATTCTTTCCGATTCACTAAACGTTCTGCTTCTTTTACATACATCTCTTTTGCTTCATCATTTTTAGTAGTGGCAAGAACTACTGGTTTTTTGGTTTTCAAAAGATTGGTTAAAATTAAAGCTGTAAATTCAACTTGTTTTTCTATGCTCCGCCCTTGTACTTCACTGACATCAAAACAACAAACAAAACCATCAATATTAATTTTTCCATCAGGTAATAATTTTTGCTCATATTCTTTTTCAATACCTACAATTAAAAATTTTAAAAAAATTAGATCATGATTTATTAGTTCATTTGTGAGCATAATCTTTAAAAAAAATTATTATTATTATTATATCAACACTTTCTAAGAAATTATGCTAAAACACAATTTTTAAGAGCTAGTAGCTCCATAATACAGATCAAAGCCAGAAAATTCAGAAAGCACAAAAATGTTGCAAAGTATCACTCCTAATAAATCACAACTATTACCCCACAACTGCAATCCCATTTTCATTTTTACTATTTAAAACACAATTTAACACTGTAATTTGAAAAAAAGTAGAAAATAGAAGTTATAGTAAAAAGAAAAACTTTTAGATCTTATAATCAGACATTGGTATAAAAATAAAAACTGTACTTGAAGAATTTTTTTTAATAACAATTAATTCTGTAGTTTTTAGGGAGTTTCCTTAAAAGATAGTCAAAAAAGTTTTTTTAATTAAATGGTTTCATTTAAAAAAATTGAATAGTTGAAAATATTGCAAGATAATTATGACTGTACAAATTGAATAACATTGCTCACAATTAACCATATTAAATACTTTCATTAAAATTGAACAATTTAAAAAAAAATTGGAAACTCAGAAGTTTCAGAAAACTATTTAATCCTTTAGGCAAGAAATTTTAGAAACATATGCCTGTAATAATTGACAACCAAACTACACATCACAATCGGCAAGCAGATTTTTCTAAAAAATGATTGTCTGTTACTAATTATTTTTTTCCAATTTAATTCACCATAAGGAATTTCTGGTTTATAAATTTTAAGAAGTTCCAGTATAAAATGAATGCAAGTTTTAATATTTCATAGAATTTAAAGGAGTTGATACAGATACACAGGAATTTGATTTTGATAATCCAAAGTCTCCTCCAGCAACAATAACTTCTTTCAACTAATAAAATTCACTTCTTAGTAATATTAATCAAAGTAATCTTTACAGTTAAAAAGTTATGCTCAACATATATGGCTTGTAACACATCTACTCATTCCATCTGAGCAGAAGAAAAAAGGTCATCATGCACAGGCACATATCAAGAACCCATACCACTACATACGATTCATTGGCACCAAAAATAAAGAGAAATATCTTAAAGAAAGGACATTTTATTTGGAAAAACCGTATTTATAAATATAAAAAAGGAACTTCAAATACATCAAAAGAATATTTACAATCCAAAAAGTAGCAGTAATAAAAAAGAAAAATAGACTATTGTAATCCAATATTCTGACATCTTAAATTAACATGGATTATAAAAAGAAGAATCAAAAGTGTAATATTATGATGTTCATAGAATGCATTGCTTAATACATAAGTCCTATTAGATATTTTCTGAATTGTGATGATGAGCCATGTGAACTATAATTTATTTTCAGTCAGAAAGGCTCAGGAAGACAATCTAATTTTCTTAATTTTCTTAGGGAAGGATGGATATAGTAACTTAGGGACCCCTCCCCTTCCCCATCCTCTTAAAAGCCTCAACTCTCAATTTCTAATAAGGTCAAACTTTGAATGATAACTTATTGTCAGTTTGCTCAAGAAAGGGGGGAAAAAAAGGGACAAGCTGGACTCATTTAAGTACAAGGGTTTAAATTTCCATTCAAAAGACTTAAAAATTATTACTTATAATCTAAATAGATATTTTTTATTCTCATTTTTACTAAGAAAAATAGTTCCAATTTAAATAATCACTGAGCAAAAGACCTTTTTATAAAGCACAATCAAAAATACTGCTTCAAATAATTTCATTATAAAAATACAGTAAAAACACCAAAGTTGCTAAAAAAGACATACCTAACTGATTTTTGCATATATACATTAGTTTCTCAGCTGAAGTTAATTTTGTTGCAGCGCTTCTCTTATAATAAGGATCGGTTTTTCCACTCTTGAATGGCTGAAATGATGAATCATCAATAAATTCTGTTTGCTCAATAACATGGAAATTGAAATCCTGTCCTTCTTCCGACAACTTTGAAACTTCACCCCAATACAGAAAGTGGTCATTATTAACCACTCTACCACTGAAATCTGTTTGGCTTAACACAGAGATATGATCAGTGTAGTAATCATCAGCCAATGAACGAATGAAGCGATTACAAAGACAGGATTTTCCAACACCAGTACTTCCTTTCTCTTTCTCTGTTCCCGATAAACCAACGACAGCAATATTAAAAGTGCGCTGGGTTTCAGACTTTCTTGCCATATCTTTTCCTCACAGTAGCACAGGCACCTCCTCTAATCAACACACTTTTACACCTGTGCCTGGTCTTAAAATCACATACATATTTTAGTAACAAAAAGTATATTCAGCCTAATCGCACATCTTAAGTATATAAACATGATCAATAAAAATTTTTCATGTGGCTTCTAAATCGGAGAGTAGCAAGTTACACATGTCATCACAGATACCAGGGCTGCTATCTATTGGGTAAATAAATTTTTCCTCTAAAAAAAAGAAAAGAAAAATTAATAAACAGCAAATTTTAGTAACATTAATGACAACAATAAAATAAATAAAAACCTAATGCCAAACTCTAATATTTTGTCAAGAGAAAATAAAACAAAAATATTCAACTCATTGAAAGTCATCAAATAATATTACTATAGTAAAATTTCTCAAATGTTTCAAATTTTATAACAGATATTAACACCTTAACTGTTTCAGCAGTTAGATCTCATTTAAAATTGTCACATGCTATTATAATACGAATAAAACATTAATATATTCAAAGAGAAACTTTGATATAGAAATAAACAGTACTATTAAACAAGTATTTTGGTTTTTATTCATATAGAAGTTATAAAAACCCGAAGTAATCAAAAATTATACAATTTTGCTTCTGTGAATTTATATTAGAAATATTACATATCAGATTTATAGCTTATAGAAGTTGATGAGGAGAGAAGAATATAAAAGTAATAAATAAATAAAAAGGCAGTAAATCATTCAATTAGTATAAATATAAATCAGAAAAATCTTCCTTAGATTTTAATTTTTAAGATAGGCAACATTGAAAATGCATTAGTCACAAAGAATATTTAAATAACTAGCAGTAAAGATAAAAATCTTGAAAAATATATAAATGTAACAAAGCATATATTAAATTACTTTAAAATCAGGCATAAGAAATTAAAAGAACAAGAAACTGCAAACCTATTGTAAAAAATGATGAAATTCTCATCATTTTTGCTGCTCCATCTGCAGCATCCATGAATATGGGTGCATATAAAAACACCTAAAAATGGAAATCATTATTAGAAACTAATAGGACAAAAGAAAACTTAGAAAAAATTAATTTAGACATATATTTGAAAAAAAAAATTAAAGAGCTTTGAATTAAAATAATAGCAAGAAAACATTATATTAGGATAATATTTGATATGCTAAATGCAATTAAGCATGACTTCTTTTGCAGATAAAAATACATTCCCAGTACACAAATATATCCTTAACATGCACTTTACCCAGCTATATTCTTAATGACAGTTTAAAAATTGCCAAAGAGAAAAATCTTACTAAACTACAAAAATAATTTAATGCTATTCTGAAAATAAAACTATAAGGAATTAATAACCAAGATATTCATAAAAAGGAAAATGTCAGCACAGAATTTCTGAAGAGCTATAATACTATATTAAATAGTTGCATTACAGTTGTAATTAATTAACACTTATAATCAAACTTGGCAAATAGCATCTATACAAAAGAGATAACCATAAAATTTCGTCAACCACAAAATATCTCAAGTTCTTTCAAAATGAATATAAAGTTACATTTTCAGAATTTTTTTAATATTAAAAAAACCATTCCAAAAATATAGATTCTATGGTTGAAAAGAAAATATATATCTTTCACTTGAAAATGGAAGTTTTACTATATTCAAATCTTTTCTTCAATTCAGAAAAACTTTACCCTTTCTTTAAACACTATTTAAAAGCCTGAACACTATTTCATTTATACTCTGTTAGAAAACAAACAATAAATATCTGGCTGAAAATACTTAATACCTTCAAGGATTAAACAATAACATTTGTCATCTAGGAACAGAGCTGACAAATGTCTTTTTACTCTCTGTTGCATTAAAATACTTCACATTTTGAGGTTCTGAATTTAAGCATAACTTGATATACTCCAAAAATATGAAGTTACTTACAAATTAATCTTGAACAAAATAAACAATCTGTTTTTCTTTTTTTATTTCTTAACAAAGTGAAAGATTTAAATATTATAAAGCAAGCAGATAAAATGTGATAGAAACTCTGATTTAAAATTATCTTAATACCAGGATTATAAACAGTCCCTACTTTCTGTAACTAGCACCATGTCTAATATCACATTTCTATGCAATTTCAAGGTTCTTTTCTGTATTAAACCAAGAATTTTCATAATCTATTATAATAAAAATGCAGCTCGAAATGCGTTGCTAAGCGCAAAACTGGAGAACGGCTCGACCGATTCGGCTAATTTTTTGTTTAATAGTTTCGTTAAGACGCGAGGATGGTTCTTATGGAGAGAAAAAATGAAAAAACTGCGAGGAAAATAGTTAAAAAGACACTTTTCTAACTTTCCCGCCAAAAATCTGCATTTCCTTCCCCCACGCCAACTGAGTGAGATAGCAGGAAGTAATAAATTATGATTTGTTTAGAAAGAAATGCGCGAAGTCAGTTGGTTTTCATTCATAGATAACGGGATGTTTAAAAAAGAAACAAAATAGCTGCTTTTATTATTAGTCTGTATGAATATTTAATCTATGCCTGCTCAAAATAAAATTTTGGCACGAAAGAAAAAAAAAAGAATAACAAAGTGAAAATAGGGTTTGTAGAAACAAAATTAGTGAAGAAAAAAAGGATAGAAAAAAAAAAGAAAAGAAAAGAAGGATGTGTGTGTATCAATATTATTTCCTCTGTGCGCGGCATTTTCCGAGCTTTTTTTAAACTTTCGCATCTCTTAAAAACCAATTCTTTATTGTTTAGTGTGTTTACATTTATGAAAATTTGAATCGCATTATTCTATGAAAATGTAGAATTTTAGACCTTTTCCTCCACCATTTAAGTAAAATATCCATTCCGGGACAATCATTGCTCGGATAGAAAGAGGAAGACGAGTAGCACAATGAACAGAACATCTGAAGAAAATAATACTCAATAATACTCTAAATGAATTATATGATTATCAAAATTTGTTTGGTTTAAAAATATTTTGATGAAAAACCTGTTATGAGACACAGCTAAATAAAATATTATATGAAAATTTTAGCGAGCATTAATACTGGCGAACCGACTGGTCGCCAAGGGCGGCTAGTTATAAATAAAATTGCTTTGAATTTTAAGCTGAGAAATTATCTGTTCATATTTCAAATCAAGAAAGGAAAAAATTACTGTCCTTGATAAATTTTCTTTTCTTAAAATAAATGAGTTGCTCAGGTGAAAAAATTTTTCAATTACTATCAATTTTACAAGAAATTTAGAATTTTAATAATGCTATTCTTGCATAGCTCAAAAATACTAGCTCTTCCCCTCATTATAAGACTTTTTTTTTTTCACCAAAAAAAAGTCAATTTTCATTCAGTATTAAAAGTCATTTCAAAGGCATGAAATCCTCAAAACATTCACTGAAATAAAGTTTAAAATCAGAAAATTCATAACTCGGATAGCTTAGATATGTTCAACTTTAGTGAAATTTCCTTCAATAAAACTGAAAGTAAGTAATTAACTAATTAAGAAAAATGAGAGATTAAATATCAAGAATGATTTAGTTTTAAATCTGAATTTCATTTCATTAATTAGATAAAATTCATTATATGAAATGAACAAATTGTAAAATACTCTTGCAAATAAATATGAGCAAATGGAAAATCATGCATAATCAGCATTAAATACCTCCCGAATAAAAATCTCTATTACCATTCTTTAACTGATGGAAATTATATTCTTTTTTTCCTTTCAATCTCCATTTTATTAAATGCCTTGCAACCAGTAGGTTTACCAGAAATACTCGTTATGTTTAATTTCAATCAAATGTTTTGCATATAGCTTAGTTCTAGTCGTTACACCAGCAAAGTATTTTTTTAATTTTGAACAGGGGTACCCATTCAAGTCTGCATTATTTTCATACACCTGTTCTGTTCACTTGCTCAAACCTCACCACAGAGTGAAGGGAGTTTAAAGCTTTAATATACAATCAGATATCATGAACATTCAATTAATTTCATAAAATGTAAGTAGAATAAAAGCAAACTTAAGATACAGTAAGTGAAGAATTTTTATGTACTGCCAAAAATATTTCACAATTTATTTAATACCTTTAAAAATTTCAATTGATAAATAAAAAAATTCAATATATAGACAGGAAAGAACAACTTTAAAGAAAGATAATTTAATACACCAAATTATATTAATATTTAAAATGAATAAGATATAAGAAGCTGTTTTTTCTCATCATTGAAAGAAAAATTAATTTTAAAACTGTAAATTTAAGAGGGGAAGGCAATTGTGCATATACGAGTTTGATTACTTTTAATGTGTAAAAATCCTTCTAGAACAATAATATTTTGATGTTATCAAAAATTCTAAAATTTAATAGTTAACTATTTAACTATTGAATTAACTATTAACTTTTAAGTTTTTAATTAAAATTTTGAAGAAAAAAATTACTTAATGGTACCCATTCCCAATCTCTAATGTATATTTATGCCACATTTAGTAATTCTGGGTCTAACAGCCAGAGCAGCAAATTGTCAATCAACAGGCATTCATTTACTTTTATTGTTATTACTAGATGCCTCTGGCAACCAACTAGTAGCCAAATATTTATTAGTAATTATATGGTTATTGGCAAATTTAAAATTTGCACCAATGGATTAATTAACTTAAAAACAATAATTGAAACCAAAGAAAAAGAAAGACATTAAATATTGCCCAGAAGATATCAGAATTTCAACTGAATTTTAATAAATATATAGAATGCAGATATATTGAATGTTTTGCATGTTTGCATGTACTGAGATAGTCTTACAAATTTGAATTTTAAAATATAAATGATATAAATCATTTTACCTAAGAAATTTATTTTATTACAGCCATGCATAATTTTAATTTAATAAAAAAAAATTTTTTTCTTCTAATAATAATTAGGTTAAATGAAAAATTATTTTGTTTCTTTTGATGATTTTGGATTATCCAATATTAAATTAGTTCAAAGAATTCTTCCAGCAGTAAATTTCTATTTTATATATATTAACCTGAAATCTCTTCTTACAATGCTGATTACTGCCCAAACTAATAATAAGCAAAATATGTGAAAAATATATATTTAGTCCAAGTATTTAAACAAGGAATAAATATTAAACTAATGAACATAAATTTTTTCAACCTTCAAAACCCTTTTTGTACTTTTCATGAGAAGAGGCGAAAAAATTATCCATCTTCAAAATTTATCAACTATACTATTTTATTCATGAATAATAGAATTTTAAAAATGTCCTCGATTGTTTGGATTTTATTTATCTGATAATATTATCAAGCTTCACAAATTAATCATACCCACATAAACCTTTAAGAAATTCTGCCTTTTTCAAGAATTTCTATATCTAACAAATTAATGTTTATATTGAAATCAAATGTTTATGAATTCTACAGCCTTTAATTTAATAAGCTTGATGGTGAAAATATGAAATCAATACATAATTAAAATTATTTCTTTATTAAGTAGAAACACTAAACCTAACTAATAATGAATGATAAGTAAAAAATCTACGACTTTTACTACATTATAAAATATTTACACAATTTAAAGTTAAAATATGTTAGTAAATAGGAATTTTAAAGAAATCATAAATTATAATACTTAAGTAGAATATATTAAAAATAAATCAAAATTTCTTTAATTGATTTTAACAAATGTATACCACTGAGAAATGGCTGATCTACAAACTTCAATCGGTTAACTGGTTCAAGGACATTCTTTTTCCCTTAAAAACTGAACTAAAATTCACAAGATAATAGAAATCTTAGAACGAAACTTTAAATGATCAAACCAAAGAACATATGACCAACTTACATGGAAATAAATTGTGACTTGCATAGAGGAAAATTTAGAAGAGCTAATTAGTTATAATCTATTATCTAGACAAATTTTTATTTCTGAATAATTTTCTAAGAGATCTTTCCACTGATTCCACTTTTATGCTAAAATAATAAGGATTATTTGAGTAATAATCCTTATCCCAAATAATGAATAGCAAAAAAAAAAAAAAAAAAAAAAAAAATACTGTTTATAATTTTTTTTACAAGCACCATCTTTTTTATATTATATATATACACACACACGCATACATGCAGAGGCTTTTAACTTTAAATGATTTCTTCTAAGTAGAAACATGAAGTCACTCATAAAATGTAAATAATCATAACATAAATCATTTTTAACAAAAGGCTGCAATTAAAAGCAGTTTGATGCCTATGATGAAAACTCAAAAGAAAAATAAGTTTTAAGCATTCTAGGCAATTATAATTACTGTTTATTAAATATTTCTACTGATATGCACAATATATATTAGTTTATGTATATGTAAATTACATTTCAATCTAGAAAGATTCAGTCAAGACTGAATAATTTTTTCTTTAATATTCCTGAAATTAAAATGACAAACTTTCTTTTCCTAAAATTTAAATAAAATTATTCTCATAAAATCAGTAGAAACTCGTATATGCCTATAATGATGCAAGGGTGGTGAACAAGTTCAGGCATTTATTCTCTTATATGAATATGGTTCAAAGCTATAATCCAGCCAATGAAATCAAGAAAAGTATTTTTTCACAATTAAGATTTAAAGCTGAAGAAACATAAATAGAATATGACAGCCAATTAATTTCAAATCTTTTAATCTTCTTTTCAGATTAATGAATATTTCCAAGAGAAAATATACACATATACTTTCAGATTATTCTTTTTAACATAAGCAGAATGATGAAAGATTTTCACTATTAGTTTTTAGCTATTAACATTAGGATATGATTCACACACTTCAATAAACTAAAATAGAAAGTATTTTATTAGGATTCATAACAACTGCAATATGTTCTGCTCAGGAATCTTAAAGGAAACACACATTACTTGAAGAATTAAACTTATGTTTAATTCTAAGTTTAATTCTTCACGACAGTAAGGTGTAGTACCTCAAATGTAAAGTTAACATAGGAAATTTTATTAACATGCATTAATTTTAGTTTTTAAAAAGGTCTTTTTACTATTAGTTCTTACATTTACAAACCTTAAATAGGAGGAGGAAATATCTAGATGTTTTGTCCCTAAAGTATTATTTGTTTTAAGGTTTAGGTATATTAGAAAACGAGAAAATCATATAAATATATATTTTAAGTTAATGTTTTATAAAGGCTCTGAATAAAAATAGAGAAAAATTTAACCATATTTATAAGTTTACATATATTTTACCTGATGATTTTAGAGCTAACCCAGCATATCATGATATTAACAAAATACATGCATATTTCAGTAAAGGAAAAGATAAATTTTTAACAGCAGCCAAATAGGGAGGAAGGTGCACAAGCAGCCAAATCCAACTTTAACCGTTTAAGTGTGAAACAATTCTTGGTACACGACAATTGAGTTGCAATAGAAACTGCAATTTTTCTATTGCGAATTTAATTTTATCTCTTGTATTTAATAAATTGCTCATAAGCAGTTTTAAAATTCATTTCACATTCTGGATTATCATTTCACTACACAAAAATTTTCTAATTTCTAACAAATTAAATTTTGTGACATATTTAATGTTGTTCATTAAAAGAAACCTAATTTTGAATAAAATAGCCCAAACAAAACAACACAATGAAGTTTTATTCAATTAATTTTTTAGAAGTTATATTTATGAACAAAAAATGAATAAATGTATTTAACATAAATTGTAATTTTATTAATATATTTAACAAATTGTAATTTTATCAGTTTCATATCATTGAAAGTTTATTTTATCTATTACAATAAAAGCTATTTTTACATACCAATTTATTTTATTAAAAAAAAGCACAATTCATACACTAAGCTAAAACTATCATATTGGTGGAACAAACATTGAAATATTAATTTTATGACAAATCTCCAGTCTGATTTTTAAAATCATAATGCACTTCATAAAGCAGAAAAATAAAATTTAATATTCAGCAGAATTTGTTAAACTTACAATGATCAAATTTTAAAATTTTTACATTTCAATCTTACATCTTAAAATTACAGTTCCTAGCTATAATTACATTCAAAGTAAGATTTATGCAGATTAATAAAAAATGTCCTTGTAGCAAGCACCCCGAGATACAATTCACAAGACAATTGTGTAATTTTTTCAAATTCTGTGAAGCACTAAGACATCTAGTTAAAACATAAAAAACTATTTTTCATCAACATGGTGTAAAAATCAGCGAGTAAATTTTTACTGGAATACAAATAATAAATCAACAAAACATTCCTTCTCTTAAGGAGTTTCAAACATAAACCATTATTCCAAATCTTAAACTTTCATTGATTCTATATTATCAATAAGGCATTTCAAATATTACTTCTTTTAAAAAAAAAAATCTAAATCCTTTCATATCTTATTAAAATTAATTGGATAAGTCAAATTCAGAAATTCAAACTTTCCGTTAGATTTCAGAATTTTTGCTCTAAGTTATTGATAATTTTGTTCTTAGGGTTTTAATTTCTGTTTCCCTTGCCAATTCAAATTACCTAAAGGGAGTAAATACAATACAAATTGCTTTGGTTGGGAATTAAAACTTTTTATCTCATCTTTTATATCAAGAATAAGTAACAGAAAATGACAAAGATTATCTAAAATAAAATTACAAATGGCCCTTTTTACACAGAAATTCATGTTTAGAAACAATTCTAAGTACAAATTCCTTTAATTATTTTGATATTTTTTTTCAAAATAACATAAGATCATTAAAATTTGGATTGAAAAAAAAACTAAAAAAATTACTAACTAATAGAGCTATGGACTTGATTTTCCCATCAAATAATTTTCTGGTTTCTAAAATGCAGTAGATTTGTAAAGTTATCTAAGAGAAGTGTTCCATGATAATATTTAATACAGTTATTTAAAACAGCATAAGGAATTTTCTGTGCCATTATACCTCTTTTGTATACCTGTAAGATATGATTTAAAAAATTAAATGTTTTTAAAGATATTTTTATTAATAAAACTGAATTCATTTCTGAAAAGATAATTTTACCTTTTTAAATCATCTAACCAGTTCTTTTTTGGTTGCTAATTTCAGAAAATTTAAAATACTGACTTTTTTTAAACCATGAAAAGTCAAAATTTTACTGTCTTCATCAGTTTAGCCTCCCCCCCCCTTCAACATGTATATTGTACTTGAAAATTAAAAAATAATTGCACTAACCTATCATGATATAATGTAAAGGTTTTAAATATCATAGTTTAAGAAGCATACAAAACTTACTTTAATTACATAACATAAAAGATGGCATATGAGAAATACCATATTTTCTAGTGGAGAATTGCTACAGAAACTTATATCAAATATAAATTAAAAGATATAATAACTACATCTGAAAACCTTTGTGATTTTTCTAAGCTTTAATTGCAATATATTATTGTATTCCAACTAAAGCAGTTTAAGAAGAGCCAAAAACATTTCGTAAGCATTTACTCAAATTTGAAAGTAAAAATATTTATTGGCAACTTATAATTAAAATGGACATGAAGGAAGTTTTTTTTAAATGAAATTTTTATCAAATATAACATACAATACAATATATAACGAATCCAGTGTTTTTTTTAGTCATATCTGCAAGACAAAACTTCAATTCCAGATCTAAAACATTTAAATGATCAAAATGAAATTACATTCAATACAGAAAAAATACATGCAAGTTGTGCAGTTTACTAACATGATACTTCTGAAATTCAACCAAATCAATCAAAATCAAATGAATCCTTTAAAAATTAAAAAAATTATCCAAACAAATAAAGTTTTTGATATTCTGGGTTAAAGAAAATTGAAAACTTTGTTTCACAAAAATAAAGGAAAAAAAATTAAAAATATAGTTCTTGTCATGTAACATATCAGTATAATAGTATTTCCTCTGATCAAAATTGAAAATAGATCGATTGGCTACAAATAATCAGAAAAATAAAATTTTCCCAATCAACTAAAAAATGAGAGTCCATTAAGTATGATTATTCACCATTGTTAATATTTCTGACGAAAAAATACCATAGTTCATTTTCATCAAACAATAAGTAATATTTCTAACCAAATGTCTTACAAAATTTCACAAATTTAAACTAATAACTATAAATGATGTCATTAACATTTGATGCTCATTTGCAATAAAAACGTCAGACATAACAATACAATGAACTAATTTTCCTTTCTATTTAATGCATGCAGCAAAAAATTTTAATATTAGATGTAATTTCAAAAGGTAAAGTTTGTCAAACATTACATTCAAACATGAAATTTTCAGAGATAAATTAATGATAATTGTTTTTTTAATGCGAATCTCCTAAATTTGAAAATAAAATGAAAAAATAAATGTAATAATTATTTGAAAAATATATCAATTTTTAAAATATTCAATTGTGCATCATAAATATGATGATAAAACAAATAAAAGTAAATCTTCAGTTATTTTAGCATATAGAATAAATTTCTGCCATTGAAAATGGGCATTTTTAGAAATATATTGTTTGTCAAATATTTTTCATTCCAGCCAATTTTAAAATGTTTGTCTGTATATTCCAAGAAGGATTTCTATAATAGTTAAAGCATAAAGATATAATATAGCTATTTCATCATGTTTAACTAAATATTTTAAGTATATGAATTGGCTAATTTGAATCTCACCACAAAGCTTTTTTTAAACCAATATGAAAATTATTCTAAAAATATACAATTAACTTTATTTCAGAAATAAAATATTCTCCAAATAATTTTTTAAAAAGCTGAAAATGAAAACTAACATTGGAAATCTAAATTGATAATTCCTTAATCTGAATTTAGACTTTGAAAATGGATAATGATACGAGAAATATAACATGCAATTGAGAAGGGCAGGAAAAATTGTATAAGAAAACTTAACACGAAGCTTAAAACTTATGATTCCACCTTTAAAAAAAAAGAATACTTCTAGAAAAAAAAATTTTTTTTAATAAAATAGAATTTGATATGCATTATCTAATCTCCAGTGTAAATTTAAAAAAGGAACACTTGATTTCTAGTATTTACAAAGAATAGTCTTTACTTTTATATCTTGTAGATAGATCACAAATAAATTAAATATCCATGAAATGTAATGATATACAGGAAATTTTAAATATTTGTCGATTTATCATTTTCTTTTGGGTGTGGCTACAATATCAACATTTTAGATCATTACTTTGAATATAAGGTTTTGTATTATTTGACCAGCAATAGAGGGAAATAAATGCAGAAAAGTACAAATTCTATCAACAGGCAAACAACAAGATAACAGAACAGAAAATGCAAGTAAATACTCAATATTAATTTCATCATGAAATAAAATTATCATGCCCTGATTCTTCAGCTATGCTGTAAAAATTCAGGATTTATTTAGGTAAAAGATTTAGCATTTGAGAAAAACTTGAACATAGAGATCAATTAAATTCACCAAAAAGGTTTTTAAATTTTCCATTTGAAATCCCAACCCCAGATAGCATGAAATAAAGAAAACAAATGCAAAAAAAAAAAAAATATCAGTATATATATATATATATATATATATATATATATATATATATATACAGTATTTTAACATAAGGTAGAAAAGTAACTAAACAGAGATTGCAAAAAAATTTCAAAGCAATTAAGCTTTATATTAGATACTGAATAATTTTGTAAGAATCTATTAGCATCTATATATTTTATAGCAAACCAAAATAAAATATAAAGCATGGAAAATAAAAATATTTTTATAGCAGGTAAGATATCAAACATCAGTCATGTTTTTCCAATTGGGGTAATAATTCACAAACATAGATTTGACAATTTCTACAAATCAAAATAAGTTATGATTTTTTATTAAAGAAAATAACCTTTTTAAGAAAATATCTTTTCAATTTAATTATTTCAACTAATTTAATCACCAAACAATGGAGTAATCTAAAATTTTCTACTTATCTTGTTTTTAATTATAAAAATTTATACAGAAAAAATAACAAAAATGGAAATAATTTAATTATTATCTAGAGCTTACTCGCATGACTTAAAGATAGAAAAATTATAAAAATTTAAGAAAAATTCTGAGAAAGAAAGACATTTTGTACTTTTATTTTAATCACTTGAGAAAATTTGTCAAATGAATAAATTATTTAACAATGTAAAAAAATGGCAAGAAAATATTTTTAATCTACTTATCCTTTTATTTATACAATATCTGAATATAAATAAAAATCATCATGATTTATACTGATATACGTACGCAACTGACGCAAGACAAACTAGAATTGGAAACGATTGCGGAATTCGTACATCTTTCAGATGTCTAAGCAATAAAGAACACGCCCAAATTAAATCATAAAGAAAGACAAATAATTCTACTGAAAAATAAGCAGTTATTCAAATTCAAACTTAAATTAGCAGCGAAGTATTCATTCCTTCAGAAATAGTAACATGGATGTCAACATATCAGATATGTAATCGAATTACAATCCGTAAATTTATATCACTTTTTTCAAAATCCTTTCACAGAAAATCTGAAAATGCACCGTTAATAAAAAGTAATTATCATAAATAAACACAATAAGATTAATAATAAAATATTCACATCTAAGAATAGTATCTGTAAATATACGGCAGACGCGATTCACTCATAAAGCGACACTATTTGTATTGATTGATTCAATACAGAGTAACATGTTTCTACAGTTTCGGATTACTATGATACATACCTTGTTGGAGCAGTATCTATTTTGAGAATTTTAAGATATTGGATTATTAAAGTTAAGTATACACATCATCGCCTAGAAACAGCATATATTTAAAAATGCTCTGGAATCATAAATAGATACCAAAAATCCTGATCACAAACGCCGATTCCATTTTTATCATTAGACAAAACTTAAATTATATATTAGATACATGGAGTGATTTTCCTTTACATCGTTAAACATAAAGATGTATGTCATGCACTGTAAAAAGATTTCTCAATTACTACCACCTAACACACACACTCAATGATCCACCATTTTGAATACTCTTGTGTACACCTACACATTTCGACAAGTGCGTGAATTGGTGATCATGAATACCGTACTGAAATTGTATATGATGCATATTTTTGCAGCAGATTTCTAGAACGAAGCTAAAATTAGTATTTTTTTTCTTTAATAACTCAAAATATTTTTATAATCAAACAAAGTTCTATACTCCTAAATTTTCAAAACAAACAAAAATCAGTAGCACAGGATAAAAAGATGACCAAGACGGCAAAGTGATTACAGAATACAATGATTTTGCACATTGGAACAGAAGGTCTTTGCATCTTTCTTGAGTTCCGTTCATCAGTCTTTGTCTTGTAATTTAAGTTCCTCATTCTTTGTCTTGGTGATTTATTCTAATTTAGTAGTAATCAATAAAATTTGTACAAATCACGATTTTCATATGAGAGATAAAATGACATTCTAACCCGGAGAAAAATATATATTAGAAATCTAATCATTTAATTAAATTTTATTTGCATCATGATGATTTGTTTGTTAAGATTAATGTTATTAATAAAAAATTGGGTTAGAAACAGTGATTAGTATTATTAGGTTGTTTTGAAATTATATTCTAAACTTTTGAAGATAGAGCTTTTAAGATGAAAAACACTACACACCAACATCAAATGATCTTTCTACAAACGCTCAAGTACGGTGGCATTCATTAACTTTAACCATTCAGTGTTGAGAAAATAACAGTTGTTATTGTTATATATTTCATTATTTAATCATGCAAGTCAAACCTAATGCAACAACGTAATTTGAAACTAGAGTCAAACGGCAAACACTGTTCATCATATCGTTTATTAGGCATCATGCTAATGGCAAGAGCTTTGAAAATAGGGCTTGCTTTTATTCCTTCTAATCTTAAACAAGAATGTGTCTTATAACGACATCAACCTGCAATCTTCATATTTCAGAAAGCAAGTCTTCTATAAAATTGCCTATTTTATTATCATATTAAAAAGCTTCAGTCATTTATATTTCCTCCTTGAAGATTTGTTACAATAAATATTTTAAATTCACCCTTATAAAGTTCAGTATTTAATTAAAAAATTACAAAACTCAATGTTTTCGATTAAAAAATACTGCCAGGTTTCTTATGATTCAAAACTTACATTTATAAAATTAAAAAAAAAATTCATGAGAATGAGGTGAACTACATAATGACTCTGTTTTTTTTTTAATGAATTTTCCATTTTGTAAAAAAAATCTGGTCTCACTTTAAACAAAAGAGATTATGAAACATTCAAGGGAAACATTCAATGGAATGTACACAAAAACTGAATTTCAGAATGTGATTCATTACGTGAGCAAATTTATCTATAAAATAACAATTTTAACTGTTATTTCTACTGAATTTGTTGCATTGATAATATTTACACACAATTTGGTTTTATTTCTTTGTCTTTTATGTATATACAAAATTGTAAAATAGGCAAAACTTTTATCTGAGAAAGAAATGTAATAATATTTCTGTCCATTCTTCAGATATGATTGCCAGCTTATTTTTACGAAAATTTTTCTATGGCTTTTTTGGGTTACTGATAAAGAAAATGTTGGAAAGTAACAATTTCTGTTTCTGAAATTTTCATTCAGCGAGAGGAAGGAGAAAATCTTTTTGTAGAAAAAAAAGAGCTATCAAACGAGCATACATTTGCACATTTCATTTAGCATATTATCGAAAGTGGTGGTTTCTAGGGCCTTGAGGCTGTAAGGCGACCAGAAATAGACCGAGCAAAAGCTTTATATTCATATTTGTCAAATTTGTAAAATATACAATTTCAAACGAGTACAATATATTAGAATGATATTAATATTTTATCAAGTGCAATTGATCGGATTACTATCTGATTCATTACATTTACTTTGTTATTAGAATATTTGTTTACCACCTAGTATCTGATTCTTTGCTATTATGTTCAGACGAGTATGTCGAACATTCTGAAGTAAAATAAATAGACAAATATATTTTCCCAAAGTTAATAAAATAAAAAAATTATCTAAAATAAACCATTAACATATTAGAAATATGTTAATATGTGAAACTGAATTGCTATCTTTATTGATGTAATGTATGTTTTAAGATGGATACAATGTACACTACCAAGGATCTCTAAGTATCTACATCCAACACTGATTAAATTCTCTGATATCTATTGAGGATTCCTAATACTTCTTATACTTTTGTTTGGGTCAGTATAGCCTAGTTGGTAGGGCGTTGTATTCAAATCCCTAAGGCTGAGAGTGTGAACCCGTCAGCCAAAGACTTTCCGTATGTGTGATGACTGGTGTGTGTTAAATATGTCGTGGTTACAAGGTCCTCCATACCGAAAGTAATACTACTGAGGGTACTCGGTCAGAGGTGATCGTTCTCTGTTCCAGATCAAGATTACAATCTGTGGATAAAGGAATGAAATCCGCCCCGTATAAAGTATTTGTGACGTTTGTAAGCTAGAAGTCAGACTTCTGCCCTCTTGTGCTTAGGGACCCATACCCTCAGAAACTACTGCACCCCTCCTTCCGTTGTAAAGCGGAGCAAGAGAACAATAATAGTTTTATTTGAGAGTCCTTCGTCAATGGTGAGTCATAGCATGAATTCTATCAAACATATCTTTAATTTTACCTCCATTTATATATATATATATATAAAGTAAAACTTGTCCAATATGAGGGTTTCATAACAAAGTAAATTCTATTATCATCGGTGAGAAACTTCAATGATCACTCCAAGATTTTACAGCTGCTACTTTATTCATTTTGCTACAGCAGCACGACGCATTAATCACAAATTAATAATAATTAAAAAAAACTATATACAGTCACAACTTTCCAATACTGCATTGAACATTCCCCTCCGCTGTTCTATCCAAGACATCTTTTCCGTCCTAAAACCAACATGTCCACCTTCTCTCTTCTCGTATTCTTTTTCCCTTCTTTCTGGAGTTGAGTTGCCCCAGCTGCTCCTCGTTATCCTTTTAAATCCTACTGTTGCCACACATGAAAACCAATCTCAATTGGGATCTTTACTATATATATATATATATATATATATATATATATATATATAT
>JAOUZG010039001.1:73405-116080 GCA_026289955.1 Argiope argentata | reverse complement strand
TATATATATATATATATATATATATATATATATATATATATATAATGCATACACAATGCAGAGCTCACAGTTATGGTTACAGTGAGAGAATTTCGAAATTTTGCAATCGCAACACTCTCTTTTTCCCAGCGCAAATTGATCAGCTTATCGAAAAACCATAAATGGATTTTGCATTATTCGCGCGTGATGAAAATTGCTTGCTTAAAGAATTTGCAAAGAGCATTATAAAGGACTAATGGCAAGAGACAGGAAAGAGGGAAAAAAGCTTTTATTGGAATTGAAAATTATAATTACAAGTTTTTAAAACGTTCATCTTTGCAGGCGACAATGCATTGCATTTGGGAAGTTGTGGATAAAAATTGTTAATTTTCGCTATATTTCTAATAATTAAAAAAATTAAAAAGGTGACTTACCCCTTATGAGTGTTGTCACTCGGGTCACGGTGGCGTCGGTAGTAAAATGATGAATAACATACTTAGAAGTTTTAAAATTAATTATTATTAAAACAGAAATTTACATGGACTATGGACACTACACAACTATCATTCGAGACGAAAACAAAACAGATCAAGTGGTTTTACATTTTTCCTGCTATTTTTTTTTCTAATTACAGTTTTCCGTCCGATTTCCACTCTTACTCCCCATCCGCGTTGGAGGGCGTCCGTGTCGTGCGCTGGCAAGTTGCCAAAAACAATGCCGAACGTAACATGAAAGGAGGAATCCGCATAACTTCATATGTTATGGTATCTTTTGATTCTCGTGGATCAGGAGTGTACACCTTAGATTTCAAATAACCCCAGAACCAGAAATCTAGAAGACTAATTTCGGGGGGATCACGGTGGTCACGAAACTGCAAAGTTATGAGAGATGACTCTATCACAAAACTATTGTAGCAGCACAGATCGAACATATTGGATGACTTGTGGAGGGTCTTTTTGCATCCATTCAATATCACTAATGACATTTCGTTGCTGCAATTCAAGAATAACGTATTCTGCAATATTGATTTATACCGAGCTATTGTGACAGAGCACGATTTCAAACCTGTGGTAGTGAGCTCTTAAAAGAAATATGGAGCGAGGACAAATGTGCTAGCAATGCTGCACCACACAGTCACTTTGGCTTCGTGTAAAGGTACTGGGGCCACATCTTGAGGGGTTTTGTCAGCCCAGTGAACACAGTTCTTGGTGTTAACATTTCCAGTTATTGTGCCTCATCCGTCCATATTATCAGCAGCGGCCACCTGTCATCTTCATCATATCTGATGTGGAAAAAATTTGCGAAGTCCACAGGCAGTTGCTCATCTTCAGACTGCAACATTTGGCAACGCTGAAACCGATAAGGAAACATCCACAGAGCAGAGCGCAGAAGCCTGAAAACTGTTGTTTTTAATAAATCCAAATTACGAGCAACACTTCTTGCAGTATATGGTGGCCTGCAGTATTCGTGTTATGCACTTCCGCAACAACTTCAACTGGAAGAGATGGTCGGCCGAATCGAGGTTGATCGCAAGTGCATCCAGTTTCTTCAGTTTTTCTGACCAAATCACGTACTCTTCTTACGGAACCTGGGCCTCGTCTTAGCTTGTGATTTCGCCGATAAATTCGCGCTGCTTCTGCAGCATTTTCCCCGTTCAGATAAAACAGCTTTATTAATTCACCTCGTTGTTTATGTCAAGCTTCATCTTGTTGGTACAATCGAACATCTGACTGAAGAAATACTCTTCCCACACTGCTTTTTAAAGGTTTTTCCACAAGCAGTGGTTTGCACGTGGTGTTCTGCGTTTGGTGCTTCTACTGTCTAACCCTATGAATTATGCAAAGTGCGTCAAAGCTCCACCTCTCTGTGTTGTCATTGGGCCTTTATAATGCTATTCTTTGTAAATGCATAAAGCAGGCAATTTTTGTCACACACTAATCGTTCCAACACCATTTGTGGTTTTTAAATTCGCAAATCAATTTGTGCAAGGAAAAAGTGGGTATTGACTTTCAAAAATTCGAAATTCTCTCACTGTAACCATAATCCTGAGCTATGCAATGTTTAAAATCCTCACAATCTCCAGCGCATGCCTTCAAACAACAATGTCTGAAATTTTGCCCCGATTGGTTGAATTGATAGGTCACTAGGGGTTCATATATAGGGGGAGTTTTCTTTTTATCACCCTGAATGTCTACTATCTACCAATAAGTATTTGGACATCCATGCAAATGAGGATATCTGCAATCATGTTCTGCGTCATGCCTTCTGGGCTTCTGAACCGTGTAAAAAGCAGCACTGGCATTAGTTATATGCGAGATGCTTCGAATTTTCGAGCTTTATGACTTTGAGAATGACATAATTGTCGAATATCACAGAAAAGGTCGTCCTTAAAGGACTTATCTAGTGAGTTAAACATTCCAAATTTTATAATGGCTTTTGTAATAAGGAAGTGGAATTTCAGTGGGGATTGTCAGTATGCGCTTCGACCCAGCTGGCCCACGAAACTAAGAGGCCGACAACTACTGCCCAAAGAAATTCGGAAACACCGCACTAAACTGATGTTCCACATACTCTAGGAATTCCAAAAAACACCCAGCACTTTTTTCTAAATACCATCAGCAAGGAAGCACATTTGCTTGTTTTACATGGTCGTTCTGCCCCTCCCACATAAGCCTTTGATTACAAAATCCAACCTCTTAACTCGGTTGAGATGGTGGAAAATACGTCGAAATTGGACCGTAGTTGAGTGGAAATAGGTTTTCTGGATGATAATTCGAGGTTCAATCAATATCATTTGAATTGCAGAGTCTGGATTTTGTGTGTGCTTAGAGAACGCCTGTTCTCTACATAGTCCCAACAGTAAAGTTTGGAGGAGGTGTAATTAGGATCTGGTGATGTTTCTCATGGTATGGACTGGAATCCTTGATCCTTGTTCATATTAAGCTCAATATCAATTCCTACTTCACTATTCTAGACCACAATGAGCTTCCTACGCAGAGGTAATTTTACTAATTGTATCCTTTTTATTTCCAGAATGACAAAGTCACTTGTCATGTTGCGAGGTTTACCATGAATTTTTATGATGGCAATTGGGTGAACCGATTAGATTGGTTTGCCCAGAGTCCAGGATTGAATCTTATAGAAAAACTCTGGGACGAGTTAGATCGCCAAATTAAGGGGTGCAGCAAGCGTCCAAAGTCGGTGAAAGCATTTACATGTAATCTCCAAACCGAGGGGAAGAAAATGTCGTTGTCCATTATTTAAACATTGGTGGAAAGCTGAAGGGTTAAGACTCTGAGTGCCTCAGGCGGAGATTCTATTGAATATCCCTTTTATTACAGGCATCCAATTACTTATTGTTATATATATGTAATGATATTTTAAACTTTAATTTCAATTGTAATTAATTTCTAAAGTTTTGTCTTAATTTAGTTCATATGAACTTCATTTTAAAATGTTTTTTTATTTACTGATCCATTCTTCTTGATCTATTTAATAAATCAAATGAAGTATTATAAAGATAATACGTAATTGAGTCCACGTGCCCAGTGGATGGATAATAAATCACTTACATAACTAGATACTTTTAAAAGAACCCTACATTTACCTTTTCTAACGATCAACATAAAGTTAAGGCGTATAAGAATTCATCTCGGAAATCTGCACGTGTGTGTTTTATGAGAATATCATAGTATATAAGACCAGAGATAAATGTTCTGTCCCTTTTTTTATGCCTTTTTGCCTTCTTGTGCATCTCTGCTAGAATAAAACGAAATTAAAAAGTCAGTATGGGCGCTCGTCATGATTTTTGGCCACGATTTCTGCAAATTGGTTTCAATTTAAAGATTAATATGCATTACATTTCACACACACACACGCGCACGCGTGTGTGTAAACATAATGTTTTAAGCAGAGTCATGGCCGAAGACAGAGAGACACTTTCGAATTTTAAAACTTCGTTTTATTCCATCCCGAGAGACAAACAGAAGCGACGAGCGCAGCAATACAGAACAACAAACGAATGGCAAATGGTTTTTTTTCTTTTGTGAAGCAAAAATATTTTTGAGATACGTTACGAGATAAGTTAGGTTCTCAGATAGGTCAAATAAGGTTGGTTTCATTACGGTTTGGAGTTGCATAAATGAAAGAGGATTAAATTAGTAGAATGGAAGTGGAATATTCGAGAAAACAGTGAATGGATATAATCACAAGATATTTTGAAAGCCATTGTTTGCTAAAGCATCTTTATATTAAAACTTGAACGATAATACATCTTATAGAAAATTAATGGTTTTTAAATATACTGTTCGAATTTTATAGAATGACTGCTCTTATAAGAGTGCTATAATGTATGGGAATCATTCGAAACTCTACCCAGTCACCAGATATTTCCCCTATTTACTGTCAGTTGGACAATCTGAAATGGTAAATAGAACTAAACATCAAAGCCAAAAATAATCTCAATGAAGTTATTTAAAAAAATAAACAGATGATAATTTTTTTTGCAATGAAAATTTAATACGATGAAACACGAAACAGTAAGTAAGGCCAGAGGCTACTAAAAACATTACGTTTTATCCAATGAACTAGAGAACCTTGAATACCAAAGGTTGATTATGGTAACGTAGTGCCTACTAGGAAATTTAATTTCATACGAAGTATTGTGCATTTTCATATCTAGATTTGAATGCTCATTTTATTATAGTTTTTACAATTTCGAGTTAAGAAGGTAATTTGAAGTTAAAGATAGGGCCTTTGCTCGTAACTAAGATCTGGAACAAATAATGGAAATTAAATTCATAATTAATTCATTTAATGGAGCATAAAGAAAAACATTACTTTCCCTAAACCATTTACCATCTTTTGGATTTGATTAATTTTAAAAACATTAAAATTTCAACACCAAGAAAAAAATAAAATACAACTGCTTTAGAAACATAGTTTATTCATCGTAGCACTTGTTAGTTTGCAAAATCAGGATCATTTTGCTATGTTTTATAAACAGTCAAAGATGGAAGCAAGAATTTTCCGAAAGCAAAGTTTTTATGATCGATTTTGCTATGTTTAAAAAAATAAATTATGAATTTTAAATTTATTTTAATTTAGACAAATAAGCAGATTAAAATCTGGTACATCTTATTACAGCCTGAATGTTTTTTTAATCGAGAGAAATAATCAAAAAAGAAGTCAGGAAAAGAAGATTAAAACAGAATTGAATTCTTTGTATTGTTAAATACAGAATTTGCGATAATGATATCTCAATACTGATCAATGCTGTTAACCCCTTAGAATACCTTGACGTGTTTGACATGCGCCTCGAACCACGGAATTTTTTGTTTTAAATCTTAAGCGACAGAATTAAGTATTTAGAAATGCAAAAATCAATTTAAAAAGTTTAAATATCTCAATGCTTCTTATATTACTATAAGAATAAAAAAAAACAATAAAAATCCAAAATAGAACTTGTTATCTAGTTAGGAAGTTAAATAAATTCGTATGCCAAGGGGTTAAAAATGTTTTCCCCTGTTGCACGACGTTGTCAAATATGGAATTCCCAGCAAATTTACATAATGTTATACAATATTAGGCCTTTTAATGAAATTCTGCTCCAATGAACTTTTGATATAAAATCTGAAATAAAATGAATTATTATGCTGAAACTAATATCATTGCACCAAAATTTTAGCATTTAAAAATTTTAGATCCTTCTGGAGTAATATCAAAAATTATTAGTACACAAACAATACAAACACAGTGTAGTTAAGAAAAGAAAGTGTATATTAAAAAAAATGCTTCTATTGCCGTTTTAAGATTTTGAACCAAATTTAACAAAAGACACTATTTTTATATGAAAACGAATTGACAAATTTTATCGATCTAGTTCGCTCCGTTGAATTACTATTCTTGTATGCGAGCTGAAAAACACAAATTTGTATATCATAAGCTTTTTCTTACTTGGGAGATATTGTATTTCGATTTCTGGTGATAGACAATTTGAAAAGAAACAGTACTGTCATATGTACGAGGAAGGGGAAAAAAGAATGAACTTAGCATACAATATAGAATAATCAGCAACAGATTCATGAAAAATAAAGTAAGCTTAAAAAGAGGATAAAACAAAACTTTGAATGAAATTTCAATCAAAAATGAACAACCAATCCTTACATTTATCTTCGTATAGTTAATATCTACTTAATTAACTTCGTTAGGAATGAAATAAAATCTGTGTATCAAACTATCTGTCTACTATGAAGTTTATTTTCTGATGATGATATGAAGAAAACAATGTTTTCATCGGTAAGACACAAGCTAAGATAAATTATTAAAAGATTTTTAAATTAAAACTTCTTTTAAGTGGAAAAGTTTTATACAAGGGGGTTATAATTAAACCGATCCTAATCAAACCCCTCTAAAATCCGTTCTGCCTATCTGATTTTGATGAATCTTGTCATATACATTATATGGACCATGGGGAAAAAAACTTCTGAAATAAAGAAAAAGTTAAAATTTTGACCACCAGCGGCAATTGTAGCTTCTAAAGAAGTACAAAAAGATCTGTCAGAATCTTTAAAATTTATTCAGTTACAAAATATATATAATGGGTGCTTCATTGACATCAATTACGAGTTGAGAGCGCATTATAGTGTTCTCAATGGTAAAGCGAAGAAACCATTGAGGGATTGCATCAATATAACATGTAAGGCTAGCTTTTAACTCAGGTAAAGTCCAAATTCCTCCTCCATAAACGCTATTTTTTAGTAATTACTACAGCCAGAAATACCAGGATTTAAGTCGTGTGAAAAAGGTAACCAGGCATCTTGAAAATCTCTAGATATTACACAATTTTCGCCAAAGCTAGAGCGACGATTTGGAGTTCAGAGCAGGTTTATGTTCTATCTTACATGAAAAAATATTGCCATTTGTAGTGGGAAAATACTGTAAAGCAGGAATGTCTTGCTCTTGAAGCAGTTCACTGTACCGTGCATTTGTGACAGAACATGTTTTAGGACCTTGAGAAGCAAGAGTTTTAAAGAAAAACGGTTCGAGGATAAAATCAGTAGTAAATCCACGTTATCAGTCTCATAATAAGTTGTTGGTGGTGCAGGTCATAAGGAGGTGAAGCACCCCATAAGTTGTAATTTTGATTTCTCACAGATTCATCCATAGGAAAGTACACCTCAACTCATTATATAGTTTGCAAAGGCCACGCGTCATCATCTTCCATTTTTGTCAACAATCTAGTAGAAAAATCATAGCTTGCTAGGTGGTAGTATTTGCACCCCGTGTATCTTATATGAATACCCTTTTAAATTGGATTTCAGAATTTTTTGTATTGTCGACCACAAATTCGCCAACTCACATGACACAGCTCGAACACTTGCTGAAGAGTAGTTGAAACTGGAGGCTCTTTTAATCATAGTGAGACTTCTTAGACAAATTCTTTCGCAACCGTTTCTGCCCTTTATCCTCTTTTTCCCATAGTCCATATAACGTATAAACTAAGTTTCTTCAAAATACGATGAATAGAACAGTTTCAAAAGAGACCTGCATAGGGTTTACTTTAATCATAACCACCATGTATTTTGGAATCCTAATCAAATAACAATGACGATATCTGAATCGGTTTAATTTATTTTGCTTTAGTTTATTTGTATTTAAGTCTCGTTTTGAAATACTATAAGAGCTGTTTTGGGACCGACTTCGTAATTTTTTATGAGTGTGCCTTAGCGTGTTATCTCCGGGCTATGGCAAAGACTCCAAAAAACGAGAAATGTTAATTGACGACCATATTAGGTCTATCAATTTGAGCCGATTATCTAAAAACCGGTATCTATCTATAACTGTACAAAATCAGATGGACATTTGGAATAGAGAACAGAATGCAGCTCTCACAGCCACTATAGAAGTATCCCTATAAACTAATAAGAAATTATATCGCATTGATTTCTGTATGTAGGTCTATATTCCGAAGACCAATAGTTTGCATTTCCCTCACACTTACAGATAAATGTGATTATTTAAATTAGATTTGGAAACATCGACACTGGTATTCGAGAAAGAGGACCGATGGATGTTCCATGACGAATATCTGTTTGGTTTAGAAAATGATTTTCATCGATTAAAGATACGTTTAAAGAGTAGAACTCGTTTCAACTAAGGAATCTAACTCGCAGTAAAAAGAAAACATCGTTTTCCGTTAAGAAGAATCATAGTATGGGTAGACATCTTTTTGGATGGCTGAAAAGACCTCCCATATCTATTTGGAGGTCAAAAGCTAAGAAGATGAAGCTCTTAAACCTTATGCTCACCTGTTTTGAGGTATTGTCAGTCTTGACTTCATATTTGCGGATGATGGCGAGGCTTCGACGATTACCTTGAAACTGAAAACATCTAAAGCCTATGTGACCTTCTCACTTATCTGATCTGTTTGCTATCGAACGAAATGCTGGTAGATTACTTGAAGAATGGAATACAACTACAAAGAATGGGATATGCTTTAGAGACTATTTGCCGTCCTTTCCCTTCACTAGATGCTGTTCAAGAACTGAATGAACTCTTCGTGACGTTTTGTGCATTATGAACCCAGAACTGATCTACAGTGTCATAGGTATGGGAAATCATTTTACAGCATGTTTGATTGTCAGAGAGGACCACACACCTTATTAGATTGCAGCCTCAATAAAATTATAACTTCTTCTATGCCTAGTGTCTTTCAACCTGTTTCTTTAATTAAAAAAAGCCGTTGTTACTGTCCTTTTGCGATGTTTTCGTATTTTGTAACATTTTTACACTCACATATCTTGTTTCCCACCATTCTGATTTGGATTTCGTTCCTTATTCACTTAAATACAAATTATGCTTAACTTTTGGACAAATTTAAAAAAAAATTTAACAAAGAGGATGCGAAGTTTTTTTCTGAGCCGTAGTGCTGCGTTAACTTATTTTAGATAAATTTTAATACCTGTTAAGATTTCAGTTTTATTTCTAATACTCAAATTTGTTCTTTCTTACATCAATTTAACCTTTACAATTTCACCACAGGTAGCAGTAGCTTATGGTTGTTCAAATTTCAACCCAAAGCAGGTATTATAGTTAGCTTTTAAAATCATTCTACTCAGCTCCAGCTCAGGTAAAAGAATGTGAATACAGATTGAAAAGAAATTATCACTAAATTATTTACTTCAGAATCGATACCAGTAGACGATTCAGTGACCATATTAAGTGAGCAGTTTTATGTACATTTGAATATATCGGTTGGCGACCAGAGGATTTCATAATATAAAGCGAATGATAACATTAGCCTCCAGCACTGTATTATATAATGCATATTAGTAAAATAATTAATCAAGTATCTAATTTCGCTATTTTTAATAGAAAGTAATATTTTCATCGAGAATGAGTGAAAATTTGGAGAATAGGGTCATAATCAGATATCTGCGTTTTCTGGTCAACATTCAAAGTTAGTGGTCATTTTTTTTAAAAATAGCCTTAATCTAACTTCAAATGAGCATAAGACTTCAATTTGAACATAAGGCAACTTTGGAAACTGCCATATAAATGATTTTTACGCAATCATAGAATTAGCAATGGTTCCGATTAAATGATACCAATTTTAAAAGCAGAGTTTAAAATTTATAAAAGCTTCAAGTCTTACATCATTCTTACATCACAGTTATAAAATGTAATAAAATGTTAAAATTTAAAGGTATTATACTAAAATTGCATAAATTTTGAACAGAACGATATCAAAAACATATGTGTAAGTGAGTATATGTGGTTTAATGGCGCAAAAGACAGATACGACTACGCTGCTCCACAAATATGGTAGCAATAACATTATATTTAAAAATATCAAAAATAATAAAATATTTTAATGACGATAAATAAATTAGAGTTAAAACTAAAGTTAAAAATAATTTTTAAGTATTTCGAAAGCATATGAATTAAATATAAAACATAAATGTAAAAGTACTTTAATATTTAGAAATTTTAAGTACAAACATTAAAATACTTCATATTATATAAATGTAAAAATATTTCAAATTCAAAAAAATTATGAAATTGAAAAAAAAAGTAATTTTAGATATCAAAATGTGAAAAAAATATCCCGTGTCATTTAATAATTGAGAATAGAGTCATTGTCGCCCTTTAACAGCGTGCCTGCCTTTTACATATTTATCATATATAAGAAGAGAGTTGTAAGAGGGAGGATGCAAGATTTGTAATATATAAGGAAGGAAAACCTTTGACTGGTTTTCGATATATTTGTATTCACTATTCTTTTGCAAAAGCTGACCTTCACTTTGATTTATTCTGCATTCATTTCATATTTTAAAAGACAAAAATGTTCAGTTTTAATATTAGTTATATTTCAAGAAAACTTTACATGGTGGTCAATGGTACAACATAGTGTTGTACCTCTGATTGGAATATAATGTATCTACGATCAGGGCTTATTAAGAAAACAAACATAATTAAGAAACGGATTTTAATCCCATGAAACACTAAAATAATTACTTTTGATAAAAACACATTTTTATAAATAAGGAAAAGTTATTTACAAGACTCCAGAATTTTTTAAAAATATTCATTATATTCTTATTTAATGAATGAGGAAAATTTTGTTCAATTTCATGGCTTGAAAAAAAAACCCCAAAACTCTTATCATTTTCGAAATTTCTTTCTTTTTCCAGAATTTTTTCATAGCCTTTTTTGTTAAAATAGAGGAATTTCTTTTTACTTCCTTTCTATGCTTTGTTAGTTTTTGATACATCATTGGATATCAAAGTTTGTAAGGCCAGTTTCCCAATGATACTTGTAATAAACTTTGATTTCCTATTAGACCGTCTTTTTCTAAGTCTTCAAGAAGGATATTTTAAGGGTTATAATTGACGAGGTTGGAGGCATATTTAGATTCAAAAAACTTTTGTTCAAAATCTATGCTGATAAATTTCCAGTAACTGAATTATTTAAAAGGTCTAGATGAATCCCCGTTTTCTCCGTTGCAGATGAAAAAAGAAACTGGTGATCAATAAAAAGGTTTACATTTTCGGGAACAAAAGTTGTCAAACTGAATTCTTCCGGTATATTATTAGTGCTTATAGATTTGGTAACATCAATTACAGACAATTGAACTGCATCAAATTTCTTATTTGAGCATATCCAGATTTCATTGCAGGACTGCAATATATTTGAATGGGATATATACACTCCTATCAAGCGGCAGTATTCGATTATTGTGATGAAAGTGAAACATCGTGCTAATCACGTCATTGTTTCGACAGTTTCTATAAATATTAATATCCATATGAATTTCGTAATCATAAAAAATATTAGTGCAGGTTTTGGAGTAATTATAGAGGAGTAAATGTGCAACAATTATTTTTGTAATTTGTAAAAAATAACCTTGCATTAAATATTTTCGTAATTATCAAAGAATAACAGTGTAGGAATTAATTGGTTGGGTATGATCGAAAAAATGGAATTAAATGGTTAGAAATTGAAGAAAACTAGTTTATTCCAATCTAGAAGGGCTGGCTGTCCTAACTGCACCAGGTGGGGCTCCATTCAACATGAATAGTTTGAAGTTCACCCTCTGAAATACAAAAGGAAATGTTATTGCATAAAGTAATTATTGTAGTTATCGCTGTTTTCTTGAAGTTATAACATTTAAAAGGAATTATAATCTTTAAATAATTATTTTCAACTATTTTTAAATATTTAATTTTGTATAAAACTTAAGACACAGGCTATTATGTTGGAAGGTGAAGGTTTGTTAGTACAATATCCAATTTGACAATGTGAATTGCTATATTTGCAACAGAATTCAACGTGCCAGAAAGTTCAATCCAATTATATTATATAATTCAATCGCTATGAACATCGAATTTCAATAGTTATCAAAATGTATATATATATTTATATAAATTCTACTTTTGTGAAGTTCGTTTGAATTATAATCTGACAATTTCTAAATGTTTTAAATATTAAATCACTTATAATTGTGGTTTTCAACAGTATCATATATCAAATCTTCTCAAGCGCTAGAGTTTGTTACAGACCAAATGTCACGCCAGGCTTTCATTATCTGACCCTAACTGGTGCAATATCCCTCAAGTAGTTCTCTCCTATCTGCTTCAGATCCTTTTATAAGTTATCCAGCAATCTAGAGAGTGGTCTTTATCATTTCCCTCTCTATTCCTGAAAAAGTTAATTTTTTAGTCAGAAATGCAATATCATATCTAGATATATGACCTAATCTAATATAAGATGCTTTTATTATTTTGATGACAGGTTCATTCCTTTTATAAATTTCATGATTACATACAATTCTCAACAAGATATTTGGTTTTATTGGGCTTAAGATTTTTCTTTCAAAAATCAAACATAATCATTCGGTATTTGTTAATTACCCAGCATTTACTCATGTAGAGGGCAAAAGGTCTTTTCAAAGTCTTATGCAGACTTATTTTTGTTTTTACGTTGATTAATTTTGAATTAAATTGCATGACTATATTCGAGATGAATATTTTAAGAAAAGTTTATAAAATTCAATATTTTTGCATAAAATGGATTAAAATAAAATATATTAATGAAACGTAATGAATCTAAAACGTACCAGTAAAATGTCAAAAATTTTATATCATAAATAGTTGTTTTTTGTTGCTAAAAAGAGGTATAAAGCTAAAACTTTTCATCTTAAGTTTATCAAATGAATTGCACAAAATATCGCAGATATTTTGATAAATATATTTCCTAGTTCTTGAATTAAAAAAATAATTTATTTGTCTATACAATATATAAATATTGAGTTTCGACTGGTAAATAGCAGGAAATTTTCAGTTTTTTCATTGTGAAGCATTAAAACGGCTATAGAATATTTCTAAATGAATAGATTGCTTAATCTCTATTTCAGGACTTAGAACATTTTAAGAAATTATTATACCACATTTGAAGAAAAAAATATGCATTAGATTTTAATTTATGTTTCATAAGAAAATCATATTGAAATTTATAATTTGTGATAATCATATTTAAAATTGTAAAATAGCATTAATACATGTATTATGCAAATTGAAAATCAATGCAACTTCCTAAAGAACAAGTTCAGAAACAAAATTCAAAAGCTGTTATGGAAAGACAGTCGGGAAATTAAAAATATTGAATAAAAAATATTTGGTATTTATAGTTGGTATTTTTGGAAAAAACCCCAGAAATATCTATTTATCATGGACAACCCATTTTCTATTTGAATTTTTATGTAATAGCAATTTCAAATTATTGTGTTCAGATATTTAAATTCTTTTACAGTTTCTAAAGTATAATTATTGATCTACATAAGGAAAGTATCCATAGTTTTATTTGTTACTGCATAGATCCTCTTTAACGATTAGGCTCATCTTCGTTGCTGTATTTTAAGCAAAACAAATGTCTCGACAATAGTTTGTGCGGTCAATGATATCGATATCATCAGTAAATGCCAGATGTAGGGTAACTATCTATGTAGAATAGTTATGGTTGTGTTGAATTAAACAATCTCGTCCTAAATAGCACAGTTTGCTGTGTCATATCGAACAGTATTGTATATACTATATTATATTAATCAATAGTCAACAATATTATACACTATACCTGATATTTATCAGAATTATATAATATTTAGCATTATATGCATGTTTCTAGAGTTATGGCTTTTTTCAAGGTAAAGTTGAATAACAAGCTCGAAAGTGAGTCCCCTTGTCGTAAATCTGTCTCAACATAGAAAGGTTCCGAGCAATGCGACATAATTTTAATTCTGCTTTTAAACACTTGTAAAAGACATTTTTGTAAGACATCAATTTCTTCGGAACTAAGTAGTTTTTCTCTGATGATACCGTCACATACAGTTTTAAAATCAATGAAAAGTTGGTGGGTGTTAACATTCTATTCATTTGCTCTTTCCAAAATTCGTTTAATACTGTGTATTTGTTCAGTATACAGTGTAGTTTTAGAAGTTTGAAAACTACATTGCTAGTTCCCAATAACTTTGGAGGTGTACAAAAGCAAGCGTTTTTATAGGGAGGTAGAAATTTTTTTATATACTTTAATGAGTAGAATAAATTCCTCATAAGTACAAAATTCCAGTTTGTTTTCTTTATGATATTGGGCCCTAGCTGATTCTCTAGAACTACTTTATTACTGTGGCATTCCATAGAAATTCGGCATTAATTTGAAATTGGTATGCTTTTTTGTAATTACTAGAGAGATGTTCCAAGAAAGTGCCCAATTAATTCGTAATAATTTACCAATTTAATAATTTTTTCATTACAATGTTGGTATTTTTAACTCAGATAATTTGAGCTTCATTTTTTGGAAGATAATTACTATTTACTTCTTCGGAAGATAATTACAATAAACATACAGTTTGAATAATTTCAGATTCTGTTAATATAAACAGAGTAAAAAGATAACTTAATGTCACAAAATTGAATTTTTGGAAAATTATTCCTTTCTTGAAGTACAAGTATGCCAATGATTTAACCTAAAATACTAAAAGCAGTTAAACTCTTTAATTAATTAATTAATTTTATGAAGCGAATGGATTTTTTCTCTTTATTCTTGATTAATAAATCTTCCGAAATTATGGAAAAATTATGTACTGCAAAATTTTGAGACTTGCTGATACATTTCCAAGAATTTTTTAATTTTCGTAATTAATTCCTTTGAATGAAAAAAAAAATATTGTCTGCTTTCAGTTATATCAAAAGTTTTTGTCAATAAAGACTGAAATAAGATGAAATAAATAAGCAAAGAAAGTTTTAAATGTAAAAAATACTAATAAAAATTTAAAAAGTTATTTTCCATTAGATAATTTAATTTGAAACACGAATTTAATCATAATGAGAGTTACGATCTTTTAAATAATGATAAACTTCAAAAATTTCATTGAAAAAAGGTTTAAAAAAACTTTTACAACGTTTCTGAGAAGATAGGTCAATTCAATTCTGACTTTCTCTCCTTCTTCTTCTTTTTTGTTATACAATTGTACATTCGACAATTTGTATAATTCTTCATACAATCTTAGCAATCATATTCTTATTCTATTGTAGCACTCCAATTTTAAATTGATCAAAGCATTCGGATCAATTTCTCAAGTGCATTACCTTTCTTTTTTTAAATGAAGAATTTATTCCCCCCCCCCCCCCCCCCGAATAATTAAGATAAACCAGTGGTTTTCAATTCGATTTCAATTTTATGACTGTAAAATAAATTAAATTTTTTAAATTGAGGATTATTCATTATGACTGGTTTTATAATATTAAATAAAAATGCACATTTTGAATAATATAAACTCAATCGCATTTTCTCTTATTTTTATCATCTGTTCTTGAGCACATGTTCTGCTCCCCCTCACCAATTTCCCGTTTATCCATTTTGTGTGATTTAAGCTTTATTTTTCTTCAAAGTCATTTTTTTTCAAAAATTCCGCTGCTTATTTTCAAAGTTGCTTCTTAAAGATAAAGCTTCAACCCAAAAAAGATTGATTTGCATTAAAATTCAGGAATTCAATTTCGCAGTGTTTAAAGATCTTTGTGCATGTAAATTTTCTGAAAAATGATCCAGCTATTTTTGCACTGGCATGCATGTGTTACTATACAGAAAATTGTATTATTTTAAAATTATATTGGGTTTAATCCAAAAAATTGAATGTAAAGTAATTGTTTTCATTTGAGAAGTTTATATTCATTTGAAAATAAACTTATTATACAAATTTACTTAAGTTGAAAAAGCATTAAAAATAAAAGGAATGCTTTTAAAGCTGTCATTGGTAAAAATTACTCCTAGAAATGTAATGCAATAGTCAATTTATGTTCATCTATGACATACAAAATACTCTATGACAATTTAATTTTGAAATTTATGGCAAATTTCAAAGGAAAAAGAGAATGCAACGTGCAGGGAATATAAAATAACATGCAGTTAACTATTGGATCATTATGCTGATTATCATGTAACTAAGACAACTCATGAAAATATTATACTTTTCTTTTGTTGAAGCAATTCCATGCTTTCTTTCACGTTTACTTTTTAAATCGGTTTTAGACTGCTTCGTAATAAAATATCTGCCATTTCTTGGTTTATTTATGCTACATTCCTAGCCACAGAATTATTCATTTTATCACGAATTCTTTCAAATTTGTCCCTTTAAACCGCTGTTAACTTTGAGCAAAATCGGATCTATTTTTCTAAAGCCTTGATCTTATGATCTGCATGCTCCTTGCTTGGACTAAATTTTGCCGTCTTTCCTCTTATTTGTGATTATCCAGATTTTGATCACTGGCGTCGTTCCCATGGAGCGTAGTCTGTTGTGAACGATTTTCCTTTGCATACAAAACTCCGACGTATCCCATCAGATCAATGTTTTTTGGTTTCTTGATATTTTTTTGGGAGTAATCGTCTATAATAATAGACGAAGCGTATGAGTTCGACAGTAGCAAGCCTTAGCGTAGCAGTTTATGTTTTGTTAAATAGCAAGTTCTTGAAAAAGAAAACGGAGAAGCGCAATCTTTTCCCCAAGTGTTTCTCAAAAAGTATCAAATTAATTTGGCAAGACAAGTATTGTTAACGAAAATGTATGAAATAATTATGTCAGCATTCCACTCCATAATAAAATTCTTGAAAATACGACATTTCTTAATATCAAACCTAATCTTTAATGTCAAACCTAAGCAGAGATTCTAAAGGAAACAAGGCTTTTGGAACAGATGCATGACCAGACTAATCTCCAGATTCGACGGTCTTTTGATGTCCTTTTATTTTACAGACAGTTTCCAGGGACCTGCCGATGATGTTGGACATAGTCGGAAAAGGACAGGCGAGAGCGGTCCCACGATAGGTAAGATGGTAGATTTATGACGATACCTACATGGCAATAGGCATAAGAACGGGGCTTAATCAAGACGAAAGTAAAGAACTTCTAATCCCCTCTCTCCGCCTCATCCAACTAGAACTCCTTTTGTAAGTAATTTTAATTGCAATAATGCAACGTATATTTATTTTTCAAATTTTTAAACAAGAATACCTATTTTTTAGACAATTTATAAATTTCCCCGTCATTGTCAGCTTAGATTATATCTATTTCAAGTTAATAATTTGTTGAGTTTTCTGGAATTATCAATACCAATATTTCCTTTTCTATATTCAAGGTGTGAAAGTTAGAGATGATAATTCATTATTTGTATTTATAAATATTTAACGCCTACTATACAAGATAAGAAGAAGGGCCAGGGACTTGAATAACTTGTTCTGTGTATGGAATACTGGCCACGAAGAAGCAATAAGTAAGCCGAGGTTTGATGCCCTTAGCAGTTATTTCAATAAAAAGAATTTTACTGTAATCTGCAAGATTTTCTGTTGTATAGTGTAGCATAGAATCTTACAAAAGTCCGATAGTAGACTATTTTCGATCCGTAACTCCCAAAGCCACTTTTTCTGAAGAAGGCATCAGCAGTGAGCAGAGCATCTAGACAGATCAACATTTCTCTATAGTTTCAACTATTAAATTTATATCTAACTTGGAAAGAATAAACAGTTTTTTTTTCAAAAATGTGTTTCATTTAACAACTAAAAAATGGTAGAGAAAGAGGGAAATACATTTCTGAAAATTTTTCTTGTAATTTGTTTACACTTTTACTTTTATATTTACTTTACTCACGTACATACTTTGTATATACTATTAGGAGGTACTACACTTTTGATCAGAGCCCAAGAGGCCGAGAAGCGATTATTATTAGGAGGTACTGAAGAATAACCTTAAAATATAGTATTTCAGCTGAAATTTTGATCCTGAAGCTTAGTAATAATAATTTCAAAGCTACTTAATATAGACAGTTATAATAACACCAAAATGTTACCTGAATCGAAAAATTTTTTTTAAAGATTCATTTTTCAAAACATATTAATATTTCATACGGTTTTATTTAGTTTTCTTCTTTTTATAAAGGTGAAAATTTGTGATTTTTTTCTCACTTTCTGTTATGCTACGGTTTTGAAATTTTGTTTAATTGTGTACTAGATGAACATAAAATATTGTAACATTTTTTGAATATACTTACAAGTTAATTGATTAGTTTTAATAAGTTTTTATCCCATGTCAATAGAATCTGCTTCTGAATTTCAGAAATAATTGATTTTAAGATAGAAAAATGCTCATAAAGAATTATGAAATCTATTAAAGAATAAGAGAAACATAGTAAAAATAAAAAGATTTTTAATATAAGCATTTATAAATATACTAAAAAAAATTAGTACGTGCCTTTTAAAAACAAAAATATGAACGATAAAAGAAAAATAATTGAAGTAAAAAACGCTGAAATCCATACTATAGAGATATTGAATTACGAATATCAAATGATAAAAAAATTCTCAACTATTCGTTAAAAATTAAAAATATATTATGAAATTCCAATTTGAATACCATTTAAAATTTCATTTACTTAGGGTGCTTAAATCAGCACTTCACTCATTTACGATATTATTTTTACTTTCATGTTTGAAATAAAAATGTTTTAAGTTTGTTTATTCATAAGTAAGGCCGTGCTTCATATTATTTTATTTCTGATATTCAAACTTATTCAAATAGGAATCTTAAATTTTAACATCGTTGAATTATTTGTTTATGCTTTGTATACAGGCACTTCATGTGAGTGATATCTTTTCTTATTTTTTTCTTCGATTTCTTTCTTCTTAATCATATTATTCTGTGCGTAGTTCTATTTTGCTAGAAGATGATGAATTTTTCTCGTTTTTGAAAGATAAACATTTTTCACTTACTCTTTTGATCTAGGAAGATTTAAAAGACAAATGCAACTCAGTTTACTTTAATACTTTGGAGATAATATAAATAAACTAACATCAAATTAATTTGGAATAAAAAGGAATTTAATACAACTATGTTATTTAGCATTTTTAATATTATATTTTATTCAAGATTGCTTTCTTAGATAATTTAATGCAAAAATTGAAAATTTTGCCAGAAGTATCAGCTATAAATTTTTCGAGATTTAGAAATTGGTTTGATTTCAAAAAACCACAGTAAAGTTTTTTTTTTTTTTTTTTTTTTTTTTTGAGCATCAGAATTGCACATTTTTCAGACTGCTGTTTCCTGCTCTATCGATCAATAAAAGAAGTTATTCGCTATCTCAAACTTTAAAATGTTAAGCATAAAAGGAAAATTCTATAAGAAAACTTACAAATGCTTTAAAAGTAAGAAGCCTTAGAAGAGTTAAAACAGTTTTTTTTAATTAAAAATATCTTTGTCGTTCAAAATTTCTTTTTACTTACGCTCCGAGTATTGAGGGCCTTGACTTATTTAATTAATACGCAAGTTTTCGATTTAGCTTTTTTGGATCAGCAACAAGCTGAATAACTGAATAAGTATTTATGAAAGCTTATCTAAGTTATCAAAGTAATAATGAATTCCCTTCTTTAATGATTCGACCAGGTCAAATATATTTAGACTTTAGTTAACATTTATTTTCAGTATAAATTAATTTATTAATTCAAAAATAATCTACTTATAAAAAATTAAAGTAAGTAGGAGAGTGTATTGCTTTCGTTATTTTAATCCTCCAAAAAATTTATACTAATATGGGGCCCTTGATTGAGGAAAATAAAACTACGGACTTATCAGATGAGAGATTAATAAAGATACAAAATTTTATTTCATGCTTTTTTATCATTGAAATTAATTTAATTGTATTGTTTTTACCATAGTTCCAAATTTATGTGCGGTTTTTCATAGCAATCAATCCAAAAACATAAATGCCATTTGATACAAGCACAAATCTGATCATATTTTTTAAACAGCTTTAAATGATATAAATTTTTTTGACATAATTTTAAAAAATCATCAAAAACTACATAGAAACTTTAAAAGCTCTTTAATATTTAATTAATTAAAATTATAATTTAAATTTGGAAAAAATAGTCTAAGAGGGTGGACTTCTTTTCCATTACAAAGTATACTTATGTCAAATGTCATAACTATATCTTTTAAAGTGCAAAGTAACAACGGATATATATCCTCTGAATTGATATACGGATAAAAATCAAAACTGATCAAAATATGTACAGGAAAATAATAATAATGAAGCTTGGAAAGCTAACAAAATAGATATTTATAGTAAAAACATAGATATTTGATTATTGCTTATACGTTTAAAATACAAGCTAAAGTTTTTGTGGAATCGCAGTTAAAAACCCTTGTTCTCCATGACTTAAAACTGAGTTCACTCATAGTCTCTTCCTTATTAAAAAAATTACTATTAAATTTTCAATCTCAACAATTTTGAAACCTTAAATGGATTTATATACGTATAGGCGAAGGAAAAAGAAGGAGTCATTCAGCTTTATTCTTGCAGCATTCATCGCGCAATCATATTGTTGAATTCGAAAGGAATTGACGACTTCCTAAAGAATTTGGAATTAAAAATTTCATGAAAAGCCGTCTAAATGTTTAACTAATGGCGTATTTAAAAATGTCCTATTGCTACACCCCTTTTTCTCTTAAAATTTCAAAATTACATTATCTAGGAAATCAAATTTCATTAGTCTAGGTCTATTTGTCCCAAAATTTAGAGCTAATAAAATTTTGATTCTTTTTCATTAAAAAAATGATATAGTTATTGACTTATTCTCTTTTGTAATGAAAATATAAAGTATTCTACGTATTTTGCTCACATATTTATCAATAAAAAATACTTTTTAATATGCGAAAAATAATAAAATCGGAATTAATTTTTTTAAAAACAATAATATACTTAAATTCGGACATAAATCGAAGAACATGGTCCTTTATGGGGACATTCAAAATTACAGATCATTCCTTGGAATAATTTTTACATTACATTAAGTTTATCTGTTTTGCTTCTAAAATGGCGCGCTTAGGTAAACATTCACAAATTTCAAAATGTTAATCGCATTTTATTTACTCTTCAAATACAATTGATGACACATTACGTAAATTATTTATATATATATATATATATATATATATATATATATATATATATATATATATATATATATATACTGAAGTGACAAAAGTCATGGGATGACTATTAATATCGTGTCGGTCCTCCTTTTGCCCGGCGAAGTGCAACAACTCGACGTGTCATGGAGTCCACAAGTCGTTGCAAGTCCTCTGCAGGAATATAGAGACATGCCGTCTGTATAGACGTCCATAATTGTGAAAGTATGGATGGTGCTGGAGTTTGGGCACGAATGGACCTTTCGATGATGTCCCATAAATGCTCGATGGGATTCATATCGGGCGATCAAGGTGGCCAGATCATGCGCTGGAATTGTTCAGAATGTTCTTCAAACCAATCGTGAACAGTTCTGGCCCGGTGACATGGCGCATTGTCATCCATAAAAATCCCTTCGTTGTGTGGGTACGTGAAGTCCATGAATGGCTGCAAGTTATATGCAAGCAGCTGAACATAACCATTTCCAGTCAATGATCGGTTCAGTTGCACCCAAGGACCGAGTGCATGCCATGTAAAAACAGCCCACACCATTATGCAGTCACCACTAGCTTGAACAGTGCCTTGCTGACAGTTTGGGTCCATGGCTTCGTGGGGTCTGCGCCACACTCGAACTCTACTATCAGCTCGTAACAACTGAAATCGTGACTCATCTGACCACGCCACGGTTTTCCACTGGTCTAGGGACCAGTCGATATGCTCACGAGCCCAGGAGAGTCGCTGCAGGCGATGTCGTACTGTCAGTAAAGGCACTCGAGTCGGTCTTTTGCTGTCATAGCCCAAGGAAGACACATGTCGCCGCACAGTCCTATCGGACCCGTCTCTCGTACGTCCCACATTGATTCCTGCAGTTATTTGACGAAGTGTTGCGTGTCTATTAACATTGACCATTCCACACAGACGTCGGCGGTCTCGGTCGTTAAGTGCAGGTGGTCGCCCACTGCGCTGTCCATGATGGGATGGGATGCCTGAAATTTCATACTCCCGGCACACTCTTGATACTGTGGATCTCGGAATGTTGAATTCACTAACGATATCCTCAATGGGATGACCCATGCGTCTAGCTCCATCTAACATTCCACGTTCAAAGTCTGTTAATTCTCGTCGTGCCGCCATAAATCACGAAAAACCGGTTCACATGAATAACTTGAACACAAATGAAAGCTCTGTAAAACGATCTGCGCATTTCTACTTTTTCGCTGCGATACTACTGCCATCTGTATATTTGCATATTGCTATCCCATGACTTTTGTCACTTCAGTGTGTATATATATATATATATAATATTTTGACAACGGCAAAAAATATAGAGCAAAACTTAAAAAAACGTTTTCCATTGCCGTAATGTTTTATTAATAGTCGTTACTTTTAAGTTTGGGAAAAAGTGTATGTTCCATTTGAAAGCTAGAACTTTTTCTCTTTCAAATCATGTAATGTCACAGAATACAAGAAATTAAGGAAAAGTAGGAATTTTTGTTTCCTAATAAATAATTTGTAGAATTGTAACTATTTCATTTCACAAACATATAGTTCAAATAATTTTTCTTTGTGATTAATGCATAACAAACTCCCTAATTTGTAGCCAGAAAAGGGTTTTTTTTCTTTCAAACTATCAATGTTTATGTGCTCAATCTTTATTACAGAAATCTGAAATTCCATAAAATTAATCTGCCGTAATTGTAATTATAATAATATTACATGTATGTAATCATAAATGGAAAAAAATCAGGCATAAGATATTTTTACATAATGCATTTATTATTAATATTTTGAATACAAAATGCATCCTACATTTATTCCTTAAACATGCGAAAATGAAGAATTTCAAATAATTTCAATGAATCGTGAAGTAATGACTGATATTTTAATTTGCCATTATTTGTGTAAATATAAAATCACACAGTTCTTGCTTAATATTTATTTAAAGATAGATCAAATAGAATTTTAAAGCAATAAATTTTAGTTTATTTGGAAGTTGAAATAAATAAATTTCCTGAAAAATAAAATTTTGAACAAATTTCTCTTGATAAGCAATATATATATATATATATATATATATAAGAATTATTCAGAATTTCATATAAAATTAATTTTTAAGTTAACCGTCTTTTTAAAGATTCGATACTTACAAAGAAGACAAGAGATTATAAAGTGGTTTCATTATAAAATATTTTCATTTTTTTTATTCAATCACAATGACATGAACAACCCCGATTTATCAATTAATTCTACTTTATTACTTTAAAAAGTATTATTCATATACCCTTTCATCGTTCTGAAAAGAATCTTTAGCTTTTAAGGACGAGTGCAAAAATTACATATATATGGCATAGAAATTATACATTTTAATATAAATTTTCCTTTATTAAACTTGAAAATACTTAAAGGTATCTCAAGGATTAATTATTCTCAGAATTATATAAAAACAATAGTTATCTTTATAAATATATAAATTAAAATTACTTTTATTGTTATACCTGCTTTCAAGTTTCTACTAATATCAGGAACTGTAAAATATAGAACGAATATTAGCATAAAAAATACAGAAAGATTAAAAAGGCGTAGAATAAATGAATGAACATTTGTAATGAGATTCAGCGATTTGTGTTCCTTGGAAGTAACAAGCATAAATTCAGTACAGAATTCTTGCGCAGTCAAAAAGAACACTAGGTGCCGGCAAAGCATGGTAGAAAACTGAGTTATATTTATCATTGAATAAAATGCACTACTTTTATGATGTGCTCGCAAAATAAAATGGTGTATAATTCCATGTCTATTTATTAGCTGTAAGCAATGATAATAAGAACAGTAATACTGATAGCGAAAGAAAATACAAAAAGAATAAAAATCAGTTAACTTTTTTTCTCTTCTGTTGAAAAAACTTTATTTTAACGCTAAAAATTTTACTTTTTTAAACAATAGGAAATATATTCAATTTTATTTCTTTTGCTCATACAACAAAACTTTCCGTTTTCATGTTTTCAGTGTAATGGAGATTTAGATTCAGATGTAGTTTAAGCAAAACTTTTAATGATGTTGAATACTTTGCTGTGGAAAAAAACTTCTCTCAGAAATTTTTACTCTAAATATTTTATCATACTTGAAGTAGCAATCGATTTTTTATATATAGATTGTAACTTTACAATTGCTTTTAAAGTGTCATAAAAAATATTATTACTGACGTCTAGAGAATATATATATCTTATCGATTTAATTATGGTAAGGATGCACAACCTAGGGCCCGCGGGCCAAAATTGGACCACATAGTCTTTGAAGTTGGCCCGCGAATGTCGTTACTTAAATAAGACTGATTTAAAAGGAAATGAGGGCTTTTCAAATAAGCAGGGAAAAAATCTGATACGAAAATGATTCTACATCAGAATAAAGAATTTACAGTTGTTCATTAAGTTTATTTACTTTTTATTACTCGGCTTTTCAGTTTATTCCCTTTGTGGCTACCTGCGAGTTCGAGTTTTCGTATAGGAGAAGCTTGCGGACGGGATCGCGACGATCATTCTAATAAACAAAACAGTGTGGTTTTGCTAGCAGATCGGTTATTTCGTAATCACAGCCACAGAACGGGTCAGATATTCTCTTTTGATTTCGCATTTGTACTACAGTTTCATTTATTTTGTAAAGGCATATAGAAATATTTTGGTAAAATGAGAGAGCAAAGGAAAGGGGATTTTCAAAATCAGAAATTTCAAGATTCGTGGACAGATAAATATTATTTTATCTAGTACAATGATACTGTCACATGCTTGATATGTACTTGCAAGATTGCAGTGGTAAAAGAGTATAAGGTAAAGCGGCATTATGAGACGAAGCGTAAACATTTTGCATCAATGAAAGGATATGAACGATCGCAAAAAATCAAACTCAAAAATTCTTTCAGCATTCAAGCAATTTTTTTCTTCAAAAACAGGCATCTGAAATGGATTCATATATAGAAGTGTGCTTTAAGTGTCGCTGAAATTATCGCTAAGGAAGGTCGACCGTTCACAGATGGGAATTTTGTTAAAAAGTGTTTGTTGATTGCATCAAAAACACTTTGTCCTGAAGCAAAAAATAAATTTGAAAAATATACGCTTAAATAGAATGACTATTCAAAGAAGTATTCAACAGTTGAATGAAGACATCGAAAATAAAGAAAAATCTACTGCTTCAAACTTTGTAAATTTATCTTTAGCTGCTGATGCATCTACAGATCAAACATCCGTGGCCCAATTACTAGTGTTAGTTCGTGGAAATGTTAAAAAATTTCATGTTACAGAATATGTTATGTAGAAGAATGTTATATCTTAGAATGTTTCCCATGAAGGGGCAAACAACTGGAAGTGAACTTCTTTCCAGTTTGATAAATTTGTGCAATGTAGCTTCCTTAAACATGGACAATAGCGCTAGCATTACGACAGATGGAGCAAAATCAATGACTGGTTCGAAAATTGGAATGATTACACTGTTAAAAGAAAACCTTGCTCAGTATGGTGTAGAACTGATGCAGTTACATTGTATTATTCACCAAGAGAATTTATGTGGTGAAGAATTAGAATTTGCAAACCTAATGCAGTGTGTATCTGAAGCAATTAACTTTATTCGCAATAATGCCCTCAAACATTGGGAATTCAAAGAATTTTTGAAGGAATTGGATGATCTGCATTCTGATATTCTTTATTACTTTGAAGTTAGATGGCTTAACCGAAGAGTTACCCTTAAAGGCTTTATGGAACTATTTGATGAAATTGTTACATTTCCAAGTAACTATGGTAGAAATACTAGACGGTTAAAGGAAGCAAGTTTACAGTGTGAATTACTTTTCTCACACACATAACAAGGCATTTGAATGACTTGAATACAAAATTATCAGGAAAAAATCAACTCATTTTTTAATTAATAAATAATGTAAAGGCATTTAAACAAAATTTATGCTTGTTTCAAAATCAACTGAAAACTAAAAATTTTGCACAGTTTTCCTACAACTAAAAAACGCATGAAAAGTTTCCACACATGAAAATGAAGTATGAGGATCAAATCCAAATCTTGCCTAATGCATCTAAGTAATGCAAAAGATCGGTTTTCAGATTTTGAAAAAATGTCAAACAAAAATTTATGTATTTTTGTTCTCCATTTTCTGTTGATGTAAATCTAGTGGATGAGAGTAAGCAGTTAGCCTTAATTGATTTACAGAATTCTGATTTTTTTAAAAATCAGTTCAAAGAAAAAGCGATATTAGCTCTTTTTTTCGTGCTTAAAGCAAAATGCAGCTGCATGTGCAGCTTTTTTTGACAGCACTTACATTTGTGAGCAAACTTTCTCACTAATGAACTTAAACAAATAAAAAATAAGAAATAGAATAGCATATAAGAACCTTTCTTCTATTATACGTATTGCCCCAACCAATCTTAAGCTCAACAGAAAATCAGTTAGCTTCTAATATTCAGTATCAGCCATTTTATTAATTTTTACTAATTTTGATTACTAATTTTTTTCTCAAAATTTAAATTGTGTTTTCTGTATAATCACCAAAAAATTTTCTTCTGTTATTCTATTTCAAGTTTGACACCTTTCTAGCAGGAACCTTTTTTTTGGAGGTAAAGTATTTTAATCATATCTATAATGTTTGTGTTTTATTCCTTTATTTATTTTATAATATATGCATGTATAAAATAAGTAAAGCAATAATTGTAATTTATGAGTATTGCCATAAAAAATAGTGTTTTCACATTTATAACATGTTTTAACATTCACGTGCTACTTTGTGCCTCGACATGATCTTTTTTCATATTTCGGCCCCTCATTCTGAAAAGGTTGTCCATCCCTGAATCATGGAAACAAATCCTTAACAGAATTTGTCAGATTTCCTGACGTAATCATAACAAATTAACCAAAATTTGTACTCCATATAATTTTACCCAGAAGAACTTATTCATGACATCAAAACAAGGTATTGCCCAAAGAAATTTTGAAGTTTGTACAATTTTAGATAGGCAAACATTCCATTGCGAACGCGTTTAAGATACATCATTTTTTAGTGTAAGTCACTAGTTTTAAAATGGCATTTTTAATTTCCACCTGCGATGATTGTCTGCGGAAGAAGGTTGGGTGGCTCCTTTTTTCCACGACTGTACATATATTTTAAACTGAGCATCAAAAGAAGTATTCAGGACCAACAAAATAAATGAACTTTAATGTATAATTTTTCAATCCAAGCTTCATTCATAAGTTTTCCCAGAATGATTTAAATCCAAATGAAGTTCCTTCGACGAGGAAACCGTACCACAATTTTAATGCAACCTAAACTGAAATGTATCACACACACATACCAACAAAAAAAAGTGGATCATATCTACGAATAATAAAAATCCAATACGGATGAAGGAGAAAAATGCTTAATACGAGTGACAAATTGATTTTGCCAAATGTTGTTCAGTGTTTAAATTACTTTCAATTCACACTTCAATCATATTAAAAAATAATGCATGCCTTTAGCATAATTTTAAATGAGCTTATTAATTTCTGTTTGGAATTTCCTTCCTTAATCTCTTATTAAACGCATTGCGAAATCTTTCAAGAACTTTAAAATATAAATGATAGTTTCACCTTTTCCTTGTTAAAATGTGGACGATTTTTTCATAAGGCAGCAGTATAATCTTTAGAGTTAAAATACATTTTCAAAGATAAAAGATGTGTAAATAAGAGAAACATTTAAAAAGGAAAATATAAAAGGAATATTTTTATCATCATCTAAAATAAATCCATTATTATTTTCTGATTTTTTTTTGTTTTATTATCTCTCTTTCGATTCATTTTACATTTTTCAAACAATGTATCTTGATTAATGTATTAGAGAGCGCTTAAATTCTTTCCCTACATTATTTCTATTCGATTCCGTTGGAAGGAGCACCTCGAAAATAAGGATGTGAAATCAGGATGTTCAATGCTTGTTCTCCTAATTAGGGGTTTGTAGTGAGTGGCCTTACGTAATAGGGTCCTATTGTAGGGAAACATAACAGAAAAAAAAAAAAAGAACTACCAAAGTGAATTTCTTTCAATGTCTCGTGAAAACAATTTATGATTCATAGAACGCTTTAGTTTTGACGCCTCGATTTAATTTTGAATCAATTAACAAATATTTTAAATAATTTTTTAATGGAAGTGCAATACTTACATACTCCAGTTATCAAATATATGCAATCGGTAGTGGTTCTACGCAACAGCTTCTCTTTTGCTTGCTTCTACAGATGACTACAAGACAAACTTCAACCTTATAACAGAAAATGATTTTTTGTCAATAATATTTAGCATATAATTAAAAATAAACGAACAAGTCGTGTTGTTAATGTGCACATTTAATGGGGGTGAAAATGATTGACTAACTCCTTAAGTGAAAAATTAAATCATACGTATTTGTTTTTAAAAAGCACCAATCTTCCAAATGTTTGTTCAGTAGATTGTTGTTCTGTTGTTGAATTATGCTGCCCAGAAAAAGTGACGATTTTTCTTATTATTGACTTAAATAATATAAGTGTGCTTTACTACACATTACAATAGCATTTCTACCTTAAAATTGGAAATCAAATATTTATAGAATATGTTTTTCCCTTTTAATATTACATAATTATAAACTCAAACACAGAAGGCCAAAAAAATATTATATTTGAAAGTACGTATAAAATTTTATAAAACAACCTATTTTTTATATAGTTTCACAAACACAAATGGTGAAAAAAAATAATGACCACTGTTTTCTTCAATTAACATGATTTTATCTAAAGCAACATCTTTTTTAAAAATTTCAAAATCTTAAGTTATTTTATTTTCTGATAATCTACTGTTTTTATGAATCTACTACTATTTTTTATTTTATCAGCGAGATGAAAGCTATTCAATTATTTCTCCTGAATTTGTATCCAGCAGATTTCAATTTATATCCATCAGTAATAATATTAAAATAATAATAATAATAAAAAACTAAAAGTACACATCTGTGTTGATATCTTTGAAGAACTTAAATTTCTTTATAACTGGCATTACAAATAATGCAGTGTATAATGACAGTCTAATAAATCACTAATTCAGAATTAATTTTTAATAACGAAAACAATAATCAATTTGTGTGAAATAGATAAATTAATAATTTTTCCTTAATAATCGAATAAACTGGTGAACACAAAAGAAAGCAGTGAATAGTAGACATTTTTTCCTATTTATATTGTCAAGAAGATGTACAGAATTAAGCCGTTAGTTTAAACAAACAATTAAATTTATTAGTATGAAGGAACTCACAAAAGCACGGTACTGAAAACTTACCCAAAACTTATAGAAAACTATACATGTAGAATGTTCGAGAACAAGCCAATTCAAATATTTATGAAGGTTCTAGAATCTTCCAGAGCTTAGATAAACAATAGATAACATTTTTAATTAAAGATTTCTAGTCTTTGGATAAAATATAATTGTTGGGATTCGAACTACGGACCAATCAACAGAATTGAAATGATCTGCCAAATGAGCCACGGAGATTACTAGTTATTCTTATTTGTGCAACATTACACTGAGACAATTTCTTAGTTAAAAATGAAAACGTTATGTTACTTATCTCGAAGAAATGCGTATTTTATTTTTCTGTTTGATTTTATCAATTTTAAAAATCAATTCACATTAACTAAGCAGAATGATTAGGCTCTCGCGTATTTCTTCTGCATAACTGCATAAATTGACAGAATGAACAGTTTTCCCAATATAAAAGGATTAATACAATTAGTAAAAATTACGAATACATAAAAAAACGTCAATGCAAATTAAGCTAAGCGATTGTTATTTATAAAATTTATATAAAAGTTAAATTATTATTATATTAATGTTTATTTGTTTTGATTTTTCTAGATAGGTTCGAAATTATTACTTTATTTATTTATATTTTTATTTGTACTTTTCTAAATACTTCAATTGAAGAGAGAAAACCTTTATTTGAATGTCATAGAGTTTTCCTTTTTTTGAGTGAACAATTTTCATAACCAAATAAAAAAGTCAATAAAAAATCTCATACGTATACAAAACCCACAAATATCACCAAACTTAATTGAACCATTATTCATTTATCGAAAACCTCTTTCGATAACTGAATAATGGTTTGAGACAATTCTTTTACCAGTAAATAAAAGTTTTGTTATAATAAAATGTGGGACGAGACAAGGGAGAAAATTCACAAATGATAAAGACATGTTCTTTTGTGAATATTACGAATCCAAAATAAAGAGTTTAAGATATTACACAAGCAACGTTGTATGAGTTAATGAATCGAGAAATAGTACTGCTTCGCCAAACATTAAAAAAAAAAAATCATATCGATGATTATGTTGACACTTTAAATTTTTGAAATTAAAGTTCCAGGAATGACAAGAAAATCCACTTTTCTTTTTTTGAAAATCTTCATCTCTAGTATATGCCATTAAAGAAATAAAATGTGTTCGTGTCGTATTTCAAAACTTCCATATTTATCTTAAATAAAATCAGTTTAATCTGAAATTGCTTATATACAAATCAAAGCTTTAATAGATTAGATTTCATGGTTTAGTTATATTAACGTAACGTTCAGAAGTAACCCTAGGACTACTAATTTAAACCGTGGCCAGACAATGACAATGATAATTGAGCTCGAACTCCATTCCAAATCAGAGGGAAGTCCTTTGACCCTCGAAGTCAGATTTAATGTGAATTAGGTTTAAATAAATGGCGGTTCTTTATTGGAATAGTTTTGAATTTGGAGCACTCTGTTTCGAAGGCCATCATGGCCTATTAGATTCCTTAGATGCATATTACAAAATTAGAATTTGAAGTCACATAATAAAAACCGATTAAATAATAATGGATCAAAAGAAATTATCGTTGCGCTAGTTTTCGCCAACTAATGACAAGGAAACAATTATTTGCTTCACAAAATTTTTACTTAATTTTAAAACTTTCATATAAAGGAGGATCGAGAAATCTCCATTCGGTAATTCTTTTTCTCTTGATGCCTAAATATTGATGTTCGTAGAAAGTTGAGAATATAACTCTTCATTAATGATTAGTTAATTAGAAGCTAAATAACATTCTTAATTTTTAAACTGATTTACGTGTAGTTTCAAGTTTTACAAGAGCACCTTCTGATAAGATAATCTTACAGATATGTGATAAACAATGTTTTAAATATGTAGAAACTATTCTTTAAAACATCTGTAAAAATACAGTTCTGGAAAAAAATGATAAGGGGGAGAGAAAATCGGCATAGTTTTCACTGCTACGCCTCTGAGATTATAAACAAATTTAACCGTGGTATAGCAAAATCTATTTTAACTATTCCTATCAAAATAATTGCAGATTTTTTTTAAAAAATTTTAAAATTCATTTTTTTATATAAGCGAAAAGCTGGACAAAATAATAAGGCGAAACTCAGTTTTAAAGCATTTACTGTTTTATTTATTATCTGCGAATTTTCATTTTCAAACTTTGAGTTTGTTTTAACAAATCCCACACACATGTCAGAGAGAAATTGCAATTTTTCGGAAAATGAGAAGATTAATATTTATAGAGCAAGATAAGATTCGTAGTTTAAAAAAATGGGGTTTAAGTTCTCGGGAAATACTAAAAGATTAAGCATTTCTAAGACTGAGATGAATAAATTATAAAAATATTGGCAATTACAAAAGTTGAAGAATATTTATAAAGAGTTCTGCACTGATTGCTAGTCAAATGTAAGCCATTGTTAAGTAAGCAACTCGTAAAATTTTTCTTCATAAATTGTGATTAATTTGAACCTTACACGCATCAGCTTAGCTGCGCGTAATGTTATCAGAACATTCAAACATAAAAATTGATAAAATGAAAGCCAAACACCTTTAAATAATAGACGTGTAATAGAGCGCCTAGAGTTCATTATTAAGTTGGAGATAAGTGGCACAATTTGTTTTCTCAAATGGAAGAACTTTATTTTCGACGAATTTAACGGGTTTAGACAATATTGGCAGATATCCGGCGTAAACTAACTAGTTTCTCAAAAAGACAATATAGCGAAAATCTGTGACAATTTTAGGACGGTTTTGCTGTAAATGGAACAGTACCAATTACTTATTTGAGAAAAGAAACTAATTCAAACAACTACTAAGACACCCCTATAGAAAATTTATTTCCAGAAGTGCCTCTGATAATAAAAAAAAGCGTATTTCTGTAAGATAATGCATCAATACACAATTCAAATTCTACAAAATTCTTATTTTAAACTAATAATGTCTAAAATCTTGAGCAGCCATCAAGAAGCTCTTATCTGAACGCAAAGGAATTTCAGAGCCTTTTGATGCGTGAAATTAATGAAATTTTAAAACTTACACCACCAAAGATGAGCTTAAAATAATTATGGAAAGCAGTTGGCAAAGAACCGCAAAGGACGTTCTGAAAAAACTTTCCATGACTTCAAGAATAATAAAAGTAATTGATAAGAAGGGGAAGTTTTTAGATTTTTAGTAGTTTTGAAAAATAAAGTTTCTAGAGGCTTTAACATTTTCCCAGTTTTCTATATTTATTAAAGATAAAAATGATTTTTCAAGTGGAAAATTAAATTATAATTTTTCATACGTATTGATAAAAAAATTCTTGTTTTGTGTTTAAATGCATATAGTTTCAAACATGTGGTTCTAAAATTATATAAAGTTTTTTTTATTGGCTTTATCATTTTTTCCCAACACTGTACGGTTTCTATTACTTCTAATGCAATTTTAAAATGATGAAAGCTGTATTCTTATTTTACTGTAGAAGTGTCTAAGTCAGCAAAGCTATAATCGATCTACGGCATTACTAGTCACTAATTTATCCATCACTCTATCTATCTATCCAATAAATCTAAAGGGTAAAATTTTAAATGTTTTGTCTAATCAGGTCATTTACGAGTATTTTTGTTATAATATGGTAAAATGTTTACTTTTAGTTACTGAAAAGATAAATGGGAAGATTCAACTCACTTTTTTTTATATTCACAAAAATTTACACTTTTCCTCCAACTTAAAGTTTCAATACAACTTTTCTATATAGACCATGATTGACTAATTTTTTAAATTCAGCATACAATCATTATCTACAATAGTAGTGTGGTGCTAGCTTCGTAAGCCATATAACATCTACGATACTCATGTATACTTTTGTATTGTGATTATGTTACTCGGCTACAAACCTTAGCGTCACGGTTCTAATCTCAACCTCGTGAAGCTGTCGCAGCACCATCTACCCGCAACAAAAGCCGTCACACACACTTGACACATCAACCAAACAAAGCCGTCAGACACACTTGACTCAGCAACCAAAGCACTCAGACACACTTGACGCAACAGCCAAACAAAGCCCTCAGACTCACTTGATGCAGCAGCCAAACAAAAGCTGTCAGACATACTTGACGCAGCAACTCACACATTCGCTTGCCAACGCACTCACACGCTCGCCATAACGCTTGGCGCCTTAAAATCATAAAATCATTTCGCCTCTCCCCCCGACTCATTGGTGGGGGAGTATTGTGGCGCTAGCTTCATAAGCCAAATAACATCTACGATACTCATATATACTTTTGTATTGTGTTTATGTTACTCGGCTACAGGCCCTAGCGTCGCGGGCTCTAACCTCGACTTTCACTTGACACAAGTATTAATTCAATGAAAATCTTAATGTTCACATTTCTTTATTTAATCTTTAGATTCATCCATTATTACAACATTTTGTCTTTATTTATTCAAAGACACCACAGCAAATAAACATTTACCTGAATAAATACAACACAAAATAGCAAACAGATATGTAATTATTTTTGAAAATCAAAGACCAATTTGGTACTAAATAGTGATAGCCAACAAATTAATAATTTACACAATTATCTAGTTTTAAAATGTCACAGGAAATAACAATGATTACTACTTGTTTCACATAACATTTCAAGAACAATAAATAAAGGGTTACATTTGTGGTGATGTGGAGAGGCATCATACATCTGAATTTAAAATGACAAATTAATCTGTATAGAATAATGAGAAACCAAATTCGTGAGGTTCTGCTGAATAATACACATAGAAATGATCAAGATATGGACAAATGACAGCAATATATACACCGACAATGATACACAAATCTAATATATTTATATCTATTATACAAAGCAATTTAAAAACTTTGAGAGTTAAATGAGAAAATTATAGCAATATTAAAATACAAATATCAGTTCAGTTATAAACTATGTACTATCAAATATAATATTAATTTATAATAGGCATAATGAGACAGTGAAAAGAATAATTCAAATGTTTAAATATACTCTCTAGATAAACTGTAATATTAAGCTCAAGTAAACAGATATATACATATATAAAACATTAAAAAACAAATAAAAATTTATATAGAATCCATACATCAAGCATAGAAACATAACAAAAAAGAAAAAGTTACAAACTAAGAAATCTAATAAAAAATCTGAAAATAAAAATGGAAACAATGTAACTAACAGAAAGAGAATTTATTCTTTCAGAAAAATGCTAGAGTTTCCTTTTTTATGAATATGATAAAAAATAAAATAGCACAACTCTAAGTATCTGAGTATATGTTTTTGCACTTATTGTGTCTACATTGACTAGAATGAAGAATCAATAGGAATAGAAAGACAAATTATGGCATAAAAGAAACGAAAAATATCTCTAAAAATAGCACAGAAGGAAATTATTCAAAATTAATTTCTAAACTAAGACACGAAATTATTTCAGACTATTTGAAATCATGAAGTTTAGAACAGAGCTGAACTTACAGCAAGGTATATTAAATTTAATTCAAAAACATAAAACTTAGCATGAAAAATGAAAGACGAAAAATGGAATTAAAACCTTAATCATAAAAAGCTTTAAAGAAAAACTTTTGGATTTATGGTGAAACGAATGTTTGCTTCAAAACTGTTATGTAATTTATCAGGATGATGATAAATCCTCATCCTGGAATAATTACATAATAAATAAGGCCACATTCTAAAATTAAAGTTTCGGTAATTCTCGTTTTTCATTATTTAAGAATATAAACACTTTGATTGTTCTTAAATGATGTGACTTAAGTATGGAATGAAAAATATCCTGAATCCTCATAACTTGCCAGTAAAAGCCTTTTAATATGAATATATCTTATACTATAGAACGATTTTGTTATTTTTGAGAAAATGTTTGTAGATTATTTCATTAATGGAGGTCACATTGATTCTGAAATTATTAAAGATATAACAGGAAAAAAACCTATACATAATATTCTTGAATTAAACAGAGTATTTTAAAAATTTAGTTTGGGGGTTTCAAGAAGAGAAACATACAAGAGTATTTTTTTTTATTTAGACAAATTTGGAATGATTAAGTTATCCTCTATGTCATATATTTATAAATGATGGGATTGTTATGGTTAGAATTCAACCAAATGTAATTATATTTATTTCATTATAACTAGTCATTTTCTATATCAAGGTAGGAATCGACAAAGTCAAAAATAAAATAAATAACTTTAAATGGTTTAAAATCACAATGAGTGATGATGCGCCGGTCTCATTTCATAGTTAACAATGTAATTTAAAATAGCTTCATGGCAAATATTTGATACTTAATGATCAAGTCCCAATAAATTCAAAGGGAAGAAAAGAGTTATTTCTAAGAAATTTGACCTACATTTTTCAGCAGCTTTACAGACTTAAAAAAACATCATGAAAAATTCTCGGATAAAAACTTAATTTCAAAGGTTTAAAACATTATTGTTGCTAGGAAGACTAATTTCAAGGGAAGAAAGCTCCCTCAAATACATTCCTCGACAGAAATCTTGCATAAACTTTGCAAAAAAGGGGAAGGAGAAACTGAAGATTAACTGAAAGCGGACATAAACTACAACATCGATATTATAAAATCACAAATTAAAATAAGACACATAGGAATGGCAACATTAGAAGATAGTAATATAATGATATAATTAAATTATTTTTTGATAGCTCATGTAAAATAAATATCATGGAAGCAATAACTTCTGTAATAGATAAATAAGTGCAATTATTTAATATTCTTTTATTGCTTAAAAGCAAAAATTCTGAGTACTTTCCCTTTCCTGTGGTACATTTCTTTTCTTAAGTTATTAATGACAGTAATATTCATTTGTATAAAAATCTAATGCTAGTTTCATATATAGTTGAGATAGGGAAATGCTTGGCAGAAAAATGAGAGTAAAATCAAAACTATTTGAGATAAGAAACTACTTTCCCCTCAGAAAATTGCAAAAATAGAGAAATTTATTATTTTAATAAATCTCTTAGTCTAACTTGAAAGTGAATACATTTTAAAAAGCATAAAATACAAAATAGAAAAACTCATGCAAAATAAAAACTAAGTAATGTATAAAAGAAAATAAAAGGAATATTTCTACAAAAATATGAAACTAAATCGCACTTCGAGTTAAATTATAAATAAGAAAATGCATTTAATTAAATTAAAAATCTTTTCAAAAGAACACACACGCGCGCGCACACACACACACACACACACACACACACACACACACACACACACACACAATCCTCATTAATATCAAATAGGCAAAATTTATACTTAATGTATCATTGATAAACAATATTTCAAGATTAGTTCTTTATTTTACACAGCAGATTAAAATACATGAAATATCAGTTCTAAAATAAAATTTAATAAGTTCAGATCCACATTTCCACCATAAATATAATACATATACATTAAAATATATCTCCCTACATCAAAATAATGTGTAAAAAGTTTCTGTACTTGATACACAAGAGGTATTTGGCTGGACAGTGGCTTAGAGAGATTAAAAGGCGCTTAAGACATTATGTAAAACTTCTGTTCCTTGCTGCCCTCAATGATTCAGCAAGGATAATTGGTTTCTAAGGCATGGTATCATGTTTTCATTCCCCACAATATATTTAAGTTTAAAAAACGTCATACATAATGCTTTGCTTTCATGGCACCCTCAAATCTAGCATTTGAAGTGCTTATATCTGCACTGTGTTCTTGCACTACGAATATCACGTTTCTTTAAAACTAATACCAGTAATCATATTGAGTAGTAATAATTTGTTACATAAGATAAATTAGGGCAGGGGGTATCTTATTTTTCCAAGAAATCACCACTAATATAATCACAATTCATATCTCTGAAGGAAGTTAGCCATTCAATGTGAGATGCTTTGAATTTCTTTGGCATTATGTTTAACTGTTGTGCCACCACAGGGGAGAGGGGATACTTGGAATCAGCCCTGAAAATAAAGACTTTACTTGGCAACAATCCATTCATAAATGATGTCCTCTAACTCAGGAAATAATGGTTGAATATCTGATCCTTATTTCCCTCGTTTATCTAATTAATGACTAAGTTTATTTAGGATCGTCATTTTAGAAGATCCAACTTCCTTAAATATAAGATTCTTATTCAGGGAGGTTTCGGATTCTTCTTTTAGAATAACTCGATTCTGAGCATCCAAATAGCCTTTCAAAATGTTTTGAATACTGAAGATTCTAAGTCAAAAATAAACATGTCCCTTTTTAAATAAATGTACGTTTTCTATCCACACTTTAGTTGGGCATTCAGAAAGTGGTATAACGTCTGTCCAGTTGATAATCTTAACTAGGACTTATTTTGAAAATATAGCTAATTTTACAAGTATTCTGCAAAATCACGTAAAAGCATTGTTTTATCTTTTATTTTTGTAGAAATGTGGTTAAATGTTTATTTTCCATTTATATCCTATTCCCATCATAGGTTTTGAACCATCAGTCTGTATCAGATTACTCAGCACAGTTTTGGCATAGATAACAATACTATAAGCAGATCACTTCCTTAATACCATAAAGATTAGGGCAAAAATGGAAGTGGTCATCGCTGTACCAATCAGTTACATACAAGTTAAGACATTTATCAATCTAATCCAATGGAGAAGTTTCCAGATATGCATGGCAATTTAGATAAAAAAAAATTCACAACATTCGTGTCTCTTTGCAATTTAAGTGTTGACTTTGAGTTCTAAAATACATCTAGAAGCATTTTTAGAGTAAACTTTATAATAATTTAGTAAACAAATTTTAAAACCAAAATTTACACCTCTTTTATTAATAAAAAAATCATTCAACAAGACAATGAGAATGTCGTAAGCGTCGTCAAACTTGGCTTGAACAGTCATCACATTTTTGCCATTAAGACTACCAATGTTAGGCTTCTGCAGCAATGTAATATGACTATTTTCCATAGAAGAAGATATCATAAACATATAAATACAACTGTTCATAAAGATGCTCTAACAGATCACTCTAAACAATTGAAATGTTTCTGGGGCATAGTATCGTTTGTTTTATTTGTTCTTGGCATGTTTGTCAATTTAAAAATAAGGTGTTCAATCCTTGTAGCGCCCTCTATGACTGCTTTCTGAGGTATATATACTTCCCTTTATACTTACTAGATATGCCACTGTCTGAATCTATAAAGATAAAAAATATTTTATTAAGTTCTTGAAGAGATTAAGCTACAGACCCTAGCCCAATAGATTATATATATATATATATATATATATATATATATAATGTCATACGTATTTGAAAACTATAATTTAAGTACATAGAGAATTTTATCATTTCTAATTTTTTAAAAACTTTGAAAGCGATGAATCTTTTGAACATTAAAACAGTAATGCATTGAGTGTATCATACATATAAAAATAAAGCACTCTAAATAGCTACAAAAGCAGTAATAATTTTCATTCTTCTTATTTTTGCCATTTTTATTTCAGTATTAAATCATGAAATTTCACCAAATGGTTGAATAAAATAAAAGAAAAATACATATTTCCGATATCTAATTTAGTTCTAAAAATTTATTTTTGTACAAAAAATAAATAAATGATGAAATGCCATTTAATCATTAAAGACACACAATTCAGTAACAGAAAATTTAATGATAAATAAATCTAAAAAATTAAACAGCAGTCAATATCACTAAATTGTGCTTTAATAGCAGGTCAGTAATTTTAAATCATTCTTAGCAGACATTCATAAAAATACTTTTAAATTTCTGAAGTTTTAAATCTTTATGAAATAAAAGTTATTTTTTAAAAAAAATGACGAAATATTTATATTCATTGAAGTTAAATAGAATTCCCTAGTTAGCAAAGTACAAATAACTTGAAAGAGTGAAAACAACAAGAAAAATTATTTTACATATTAAACAGATGCAGCATTTTGATCAAGAAATTGAAAACAGAATTCACATTGCAACAATAAATTTTTAAATTGAATACAGTAATTTAAATTCTTTTTTTGAACAGATAGCAATAATTAAATTTTTACAGAGTTTTTTCCATTTGACTTTTAGATCATCATGTCATTTTGAAACTATGCTATGGTATATAGCAAATGATCTCAAAAGTTTGGTAAATGATTAGAGAGTCTATTCTTATATTATGTAAAAAAGGAAATATTTTAATTTCATACATTATATGAAAAATGTCAATTTTATGAAGGTATAAATGCTTGGTTTTATGAATTATCATTAGAATATAAGAGTTTAACTCTGTATGATACATTATTTTTACATATCATTGAATCTGTAGAAAATTTAAATAATTGCTAGAAACATTTAGATTCAATATTAATTTAGACGCTTTTTCATTTCAAAAATTTGGATTCCATAATTTTATATTTTTAGATAATACTGATTATTGTGATGAATATTATCATTTCACTTTTCTTACTAAGATTTTACAAATAAAATATGAATTTACTGATAACTTACATTGATTAAAAGATTTTAAGAAGTTAACATTAATGAAATTTTATTACAAGTTTAAAAATTCCATTTAACATTATAACAGCTAAATAATACAACTTTACTGAAAATTATCAAGAAAGTAGAAAATTCTCAAGACAGATTAAAAGATACACTGTACAAAATAGAAAGAAAAGGTCTAATTAATTAATCTAGTTAACATAATTGATTACATACTAAGTCTATAATTATATCTCTTGGGGACACTTCTAAAGCTATTTTACAAAATATAACAATTTGGACCATTTTTCGATGAATAGATAATCAATGATTGAATATAAAAATATCTATACATTCCAAATTATATTAATTGTAACCATTACGAAAAATATATTTACAAAATTAATACAAAGGGAAAAACTTTCTAAATCAGTTGATAACATAGCATGTAAGTCAGTGATGTAACTACAGAATATGAAGAGTGGGTCCATGTCTTCCGGACCCCTTCCCACAGGTATTATAATTACACAGACACAGCTATTTTCCTATGTTCCAAGACTGAGAAACGGACCCCAAAAAACATTTTGTATGGTCCCCATACATTCAAGTTACACCACTAATGAATGTTAAGTAATATTTTGCAGTTTTGGATATAGCATATGTAAGCATCATATATAACGATGATTAATCAAATATATAATATAAAAACGAACATTCACTTAGATGTTTAAATCATATTTTTAAACTTGAAATAAATAAATTATTGTAAAAATTTACAATTAAAAAACTAACAGAATTCGTATTGCATACTCTGATGACCAGTGCTGAAACATTTTCATTCTCATATCAGTATTTTCACAAGTTTTTGGTAAGCAATTTGAAATCCCAATTTTATAAAAATTGCATTTGAATTCCCTGTTAATGAAAACAGTTGATGCATTAAAATAAGAACAAAAATTTTAAAGAATTAAAAACAGAATTTTCGAAAATCAAATTTTAAGGATTTAAAAGACAGTTTTGAAACAATATTTAAAGTTAAATCATTGTCTTAGCTATTTTTGAATGAAATAAATAAAACAGCAAAAACCCATGATAAAAATGCTCAAACTACTACAAATGGTAATTTCTACAGTAACTTTGGAGTGATAAAATTAAATGCACAGTTCGAATTCTTATAAAAATAATCTTCATATAATGATCATGCATCATACAAATTTATCATAATTATAGTTTTCTTCAGGACACATAAAATTAATGGTTACTATCATTTCGTATCTTTATCTTATCTGATTGATGATGGCAAAATAAAATAAATTCGAATTAACTTAAAACTTTTTAAAAAAATTACTGTAATATTTCCAAATTTGGTAAATACAGTGGAAACTCACTTAACGATCCCATATCTTATTCGTAATGCGATAGCTAAATAAATCTTTTCATAGGGATCCATGTAAAGTAGGAAAACACGTTTCATAAAAAAAAACTTTTAAAAAACTTAAATTTATAGTCGTATAAGTTATTGTTTCTAATGTATGTTTGTTTTACAAGAAAGTTGTTTAATGAAATTTATCTTTGGCTGCAATTCAGATCTGACCAAAATTAGGCACATCATTATTGTTAAATTCGTAGCGCACATAGCTTTTGCCTTATTATAGTGACAATTCTGAATAACTTCTAACAAGCGCTCAAGATTGACTGATATCTGAGACATAGGCCAATCCTGTATGTAACATCACGTTTTCTCTTCCTCATTCGTTCTGTGAAACATTTCTCGTTAAGAGAGCCCCTTTTTGTAGCATTTTGTTCCGCTCGTTACGAGAGACGTTCATTAAGTGAGGTATGGCTGTACTACAAATATAACATTTTGTGCTGAATTATACTTGAGTATGATTTTAATCTTTACATAAGATACTTTAAGATTCATACAATCTTTAACAATGTCAAAAGGAATAGTTTCTAGTTCCACAATAGAATAACATCTACTTTATTTAAGTTCATTGAATTAAAGAGTAACCATTCAATCACGATGTTATAAATAAAAATGCAAAATTAAGAATTTAATTTTAATTTTTAAAAAGCAAAGGATTTTTTAAAGTCTCAATTCTACTGTACACCGTCTTTTTTTATTTTCAAAACGACATTTAGAAAGGTACCAAAAATATCAACAGAAGAAGGAAAATGAGACATTTAAATCAATATGCACCAATTAGACAAATATTGGAATGAAATTATTCAAAACAGAAATAAAAATTCGCCTTTAAAATAAATATTCTTGTAAATTAAATTATACAATACATGACTGGAAACACGACAGCAAATAAGTATGTTTAATTACAGCAAATTTAATATTAATTGAATAAATATACTGATATGAAATCTTATAAGAAAACTATTATAAAGAATACATCACAAAAAACACAAATGAAAACAACAACCTATAAAAAAAAATTAAATCAGATATTTTTCACAGAAATACTTACAATGCATTTGGAAAAACTTTTAGCACGATGTATTCATTCTTTTTTCTTTGCTGATTCTTGTCTTCTATCCTTAAGAGCTTCACTGTTCCTGTAATCGACTCCACATCCCTGCATAAAAGGTTTCGTAAGTTTATCCCATATGCCTCCAAAGAATATGGCGCAGTAAAGGTTTTCAAACGGTACGAACGGATCATGAATACCAAGTAACATTGAAGATATTTTGAAGTACACGAAGAATAAAGCAACGCCAAAATATACGAGAGAATTTGGGGCTGATATGATTTCCGTCTTCTTGTTCAAAACAAAAACCACAGAAGCAGCAATGGAGGCCTTAGTCGGACTAAGGGAGAAATCAAATTAATTTTAATATACAATTTTTTTTT
>JAOUZG010039001.1:61608-73005 GCA_026289955.1 Argiope argentata | reverse complement strand
ATAATAAAGAGGCAGAAAAGCGAGTTCAAATGAAATTTTTATACTTAGTATTAAAAAATTTAAAGCGGTTATTCTGCTGTAATTCAAGATAATTTATAAAGGAGGTACTGCCTGAACTGCTAATGAACAATGCTGTCTGGAAGAGAGAGAGAGTTTGGAAGGTTAAGAATGAAAATGAGCCTGAAATAAATGTCATGTTAAAACTGCACAAAAATAAAATGTAAATACTTTCTAATTTAACAATTACGAAATATTGGTTCTAACAAAGAAAATTCTATGAACTGTCTCAAACTGCCAAAGTCCAAAAAGATCAGTCAGATCAGTAGCGTTAAATCATGCACTCGGAGTACAAAGATTTGCAATATAGGCTTGAAAATACTTTTCAGTGGATTCGCAACCTACAATTGATAACAGAGGAATTTTTCAGCTTTGAATTCAAAAATACCCAAGAATTTTCCCCAAAGTTTTTTGAAATAGTTCAAGTGCATGGAAAAAATATTTCATAAAATTGGAAGTGACATTCCATGGAACCATACTTTATTTTATTCGAAAAAGTCTCGGTCATTTCCTTTTTGCAATAAAATAAAGCAAAATAATTTTATAAAAAATGTACAGTTTGCCTATAGTTTGGATTAATTCATTAAACCTTTTGGCTTACAAGGAGAGGGCAAGGGGGTGAAATCTGATTTCGGGATGAGATTTAGTATAATGATAGAATAAATTTAGAATGTTCATTCATGAAAATATAAAAACGTGATGGCCAGTCAATTTCGAGAAAATGGTTCTCAAACTTTTGGTAAAGCTTATATACTAATAACCTGACTCCCGTTAGGATAATTCCCATGGCGTAATTGTCAGGGTAACCGTCTCATATGCAGAGGGTCGGGGGTTCGAACCTTGCTGGGATTTTTCCTTATTTAATAATTATTATTTAATTAAAAATTCACAAATACTTTTAATTGATATGTTTTTCATTTTTTAAATCCAAAAACAGGTATTAATTATCGAAATACATTATAATAAAATTAAAATTTTAAAAGAAAAAAATCATAGAGATGCATGTTTTTAAAAATTAAATTACTAAATTTAATTAACTATTTACAGATAGTTTTAATTAATATGGTATTTATTTTTAAAAGAACATGATTAAAAAATAAATTGCCGATAAGATAGAATAAAAATTCAATCAATTGTACATCATCAATTGTCATCACCAATTTTTAATATGATGATATGGTATCCATGGTACGCAGCATAACTTTCTGATAAAAGAGAGATATTTTTAAATGTATATGAAGTTTGTTTTCCCATAGATCTCTTTAAAAAAAAAAAACATTTCTCTTGTGGGCAATCATCATTTATCAATTGCCAAAGATGTCGAAAAATATTTTGTCTCCAATGTTTTTACTACAGTTGCCAGTCTGGTTCTTATATATAATCGAAAATAAATGAATATAAGATAAATTTTTAGAAATATTGAAAAAAAAAATGTTACGATGTGAGTATTTATAACTAATGATTATTGCCATTTATGTTATATTTATTACAATCTTTTAAATATTAAATTACAACTTAAGTATTAAATAATAAACATTTGTTCCTGCAGAAAAAATAAGTATCATTTAATTAAAATTATCTGTAAAACATTAATAAAATTTAAATAATTTTTTTAAAAAAATGCATCTGTATTAACGATTTTTTCTTTAAAAATTTTAATTTTATTATTATGTGTATTATAAATAATTTTTTCTTGATAAAAAAATTAAAAACATATTAATTAAAAGTATTTGTAAATTTTTAATTCAACAAGAATTATTAAAAAAGGAAAAAATCCCAGCCAGGTTCGAACCCCTGATCTTCCGCATACGAGGTGGTTACCTAGACAATTAAGTTATTGGGAACATCCGGACAGGGGTTAAATTATCAGCATATAAGCTTTACCAAAAGTTTGAGGACCATTTTCTCCAAATAGTCAGTTGGTATGATGGTTAATGCATAGTATGTCTCCCAGACGAAGCAATCCAGTCCGTACAACGCCTATGCATGTAGAGTATCAAATTATCGATTTGATCTTGGGGTATTATACCAATTATCAAACAATGCTCCCCCAAAGTTCCTATAAACATATAGGAGGTGGTTGACGGGCTGCAACTCGTCAGCCAAGCATGTCTCACATCTTTTACTGGATTTAAGTCCGGTGATAATGCTTGCCAATCCATACGGGTGATATCCTCTGATCGAAGGCATTCGTTTACGATGTTTCCACTGTAAGGACGGGCACGAATTCTGCCCCCATGGTGCCCCGAAACAAATGTACACATTTTGTTCCAGAATGACATCTCGATAGATTTGGCCAGTCATGGTTCCAATTTGAATATGTAGGTCAGTTGTGAAACCCAGAATAATTCCTCTCCGAACGAGCAATTCTGCACCACCGTAAAGGTGCCGTGTAATGATATTCTCTTGGTGGTAACGGGACCTGGGACTCTCCATATGAAAGTCTGGCGAGAATCAGACTGCAAGTTAAACCTGGACTCGTCGGAAAACATCACACAAGCCCACTGTTGCGGTGTCCATTATGCGTGCTCTCTACACCAGGCTAATCGCAGGCAACAGTGAGTTGCAGAAAGTGGAACACATATGACAGGCCTGCGAGCATAAAGATCAATCTGCCCTAAGTATCTGTACACGGTCTGCCTTGAAACTCTCGTACTGTGGCTGAAGAGAGATGTCGTTCCTGTTTCTTTTGGCAGTAGCTGTCAAATACCGGTACTCATTCGGCGTTGTAACACGGGAGTGACCTGCGCTGTAACGTCTACTCACATTACCATCATCTTGGAATCGTTACCAAAGCTTGGAGATGACGCGCTGGGCAATTTCAAGTTTCTCGGATGATTTCAGTTGGGTACGCCAACGTTCCAGACGGCCGGTAATTCATATAAAAAATCCCCTAAATGCGTCCTTTATGCCATATTTATGCGATCAATGCACTGAAAGACTTATGCAGAGCTTGCGAACAATTTTGCTTCCTTGCCTGGATTCCTTCTTCATCACTCTCTTACACTCTCGTCATTGTGAAGGGCTATTTAGTTTGATCTAGTGGTTTCCTGCAATTACAATATGATTTTTGATGATGTGCATAGTCATTTTAAGGGGGGATATATGCATTGTAGAGTTCGATTTTCGCGGGATTCTGAGTTACCCTTAATTTTTGGACGTGAGTGTATTTTCTAAAATATAAAATTAATAATTAAGATACCCTCAATTTTTAGATATGCTTTTAAAACTGACTTTGATTTGTAACTTAACTGTATTTTCTTTACGCACAAGCTTTCTACAATATAATTAACTACGCAAGTTAATTATGTTGTATGTTTTTATAGTTACACATTATAGTTAAAACTAGTTTTAAACAATTTATTAAAGTTTATGAAAATTTCTCGAAAAATAAAGAAAGAAACAGAAAGCATCTTTTGGATTTTTACGTTATATAAAGTGATCACTAACTATTTTCGATCGATCATAATTCCAATAAGTTTTAATTTATTAAAAAATTATTAAAGTTTTGAAGTGAGCGGCAATAAATACACGCCAAATTTGATAATTGTAGTTCCAATTATCCTATAAAGCATTTTCCCCAATTTTTACTTCTCGCAAAAAATGTGCCAGCCATAAAATTTTAAAAATAAAGAAAAAGATTCTTAAAAAGAAAAAAAAATTAAGAGAAGAATCAAAAGAATATTTAAGTCATATTATATTTACTCAGTTTTTATAACATGCAAAAGAAGTGTCAAATGCTTGAGAAAACTTATAAATACGATGTTTGCAAGCAACAATGCTAAACTAACAACTAATACAATGCTAGATTTTTGCCTTTTCTTGCTTTATTTTATTCAAAATTATTTAGAGAGAGATAGAGAAAAACGGCTATCGCCACTAAAAAAGAGCTCTCATTTAGTTTTTCTTTTTGTTTGTTTTCAGAATATTTAAGGATGAATGAATGCGAGATAAGCATAATTAGAAAAATAGAGAGAGATGAAAGTCATTTTATTAAACAAAATTAATAGATATCCATATCACTACATAAAATATTCTCACAGAACATTTATTAACCAAAGATAAAAAAATTTTGGCACTACTGAAAAATAAATGAATTTTTCTTTAAAAGGTCTGTTTCTTGAACAAATGAAGTTAGTTCAAGGAAAGTATTGTATCAAATGTATCTTCGTTATTATGGCTCACGATCAGTCATATAATATGTGGAATATGAATATAGGTTTTCAATACTTTTCTTTATTCCTTTCTAAACATAAATTATAATTAGATCATATTTAAATTTTTTTAACATGTCGATATTTTAATGCATTTCAAATATGAAATAAACCCTTTTTTAGATAGTGAAAATTCAAATAATTTTTTCAAGACTTATTCAGTACTTGTTTATTTAGAAGGGATTTCACATTTTGGTGCAGTATGGAGGAAATCATGGATTTTGCATTAAAAAATTGATTTAGAACCCGAAAAGCAGGGGAAAAAACCGAATAAAGAAAATGACATTTTCTGTCAAAATAAAAATTTCATAAAGCAACAGTGACTTCTTAGAAGAGGCACATTTCTATTTTCTCAGCGAGATTTCAATTCAAGTACATATGCTAAGGATAAAATTTGATGCAAATCAGTTTTTTCTTTTGTATAAAAAAACGGAGGTGGGGGGAGCTTCATTTTTCTTTGGTTTCATTCCTTTGATGGCAAACGATATATTTTTAAGTATATTTAGCCACATCTTTTCATAACATAAGTTATTCAAAAAGTTTTGCTTTATTTATGAAGGAAAGTATTTTATAAAATTTTGCATGTCATAATAATAAGTTGAAAAATTACTTTTTCTCTAAGTTACCGAAAGCAACATAGATCCTTTCTTACCGAAATCATTTTCAAGATAATGAACAAATGGATTCTTTTCTACCACCTGCTACTCTTTCTTAGAGTTTGAAATTGGCAATCACCCACTGTCACAGAATTCATTAAGGGAGAAGAACAGAAATGGTGAAAAAAGACGTCTTTGACGTTTTCAACAGAAAAAATCAAATTAGGTTAAAACCGGTTGCAACAGTTTTGAAAGCAATCGAAGAGGACGAAATAAGTCGTTTATGCTCAACTATAAGTGGATGTGATTTGCCAAAAACACATTTCCGTCACCAAGAGAGTTAGAGAAAAATCCGGGAAAAATTTGAATTTCTTATACTGTTTAAAATTAGTTTATTAACATTTTCAAAAATATTTTTTTAAAGCATAGTGCATAAATTGATCTCCAATTTTAAACGTTATTATTCAATACCACTTTCAACAGTGTTTGAAAGAAAAGAAATTGTTGTATTGATAATAGCTAATAAACTATCTAATTTTTCTAAATATATTCAGAGTAAATTTAATCATTAAAAAACTTCTAAATATATTTCAATTAATATGCTACTTATTAAATAAAATGGTTAAAGATTTGAAATTTATATATTTATATAACAGAATTTAATTTCATTTATAAGGAACATTAAAAAAGAAACGAGCCCGAGGCCTAAGAACACAAGTCATTGTTTGTATGTCAGAAGTAATGACCCTGGCTGCTGAAGAACATGTCCTCCTCCAACCACACAAGGTGGTAAATGGTTGTCTAGTAAAATTCCCCTAGCTGCGTTGTGAACCAATCCAGAACGTGCTGCTTTATGTAGTCGAATGAAATGAATATTTTGTCTTTCAGAACCAAGGTGACCGAGGACCTGCATAAATTTCTGCATGAATGCTGTGATTTTATTGGCCGTATGAGGACACGCAATGTCATATAGAGGAATACCTCAAGAGTCAAATGGCCTGGTTGTTTTGATTTGATAGCTTGGTGAAGTGTGGCCAGTGTTTGCGAGTAACGCTGGACATTTATTATTTTTCCGTAGTCTAACAGTATCAGTCTTAGCCAAAGAAAAACGTCAGCATTACCTTGTCTGTACTATTGAGGGTGATTTTGGGTTATTTTGATGATAGCGATCCTGAATGTTTTTACTGCAAACTTTATGGTTTCAATTCTGGTTCGAAGAGATGACATCAAGACTCATCTTCAGTCACCATTCGTGCCAGAAACTCATTGCCTGCCCTGGCTAGGTGCAACAGATGATCAAGACAGTGGGCCATTCGGCATGTTTCCTGTTGTGGCTAAAGACAGTGAGGTCCCCATTGGGCGAAAAATTTTCACCAGTTTAGTTTTTCCCTCATGATGGGGTGAACACTTCCGACGCTCAAACCGACGTCGGCGGGAATATTTCTATTGTAACTTGGCGATCCATCAACCAGCTGGACAACGTCAACGGTTAAAGCCGTTTGATGTTCTAGACCGTGCAACATCGTTTAGAGAAAACCCTTCTTCCCTGAAATGCTTGTGCCTCGCCTTGGTCCTTGGAGGACATTCTTCGGTACATGTCTGTTCCCACTATTACTCCCGCCATCACAAAACGAACAATATCTTTGTCTATTTTTGAAGCCTGCATTTCATTGTTTTACTGCTTACAACACGAATGACCGCCTTAAGCTCCGTTCCAGCCGTAGTGGGACAGATCCGTACAGTACATTTTTCGTACCAGTCATAAAACTGTCAATCAATGGTCTTGTTTACAAGGCGGTTGTGTTACTGTAAAGGATCACTTCTATAAGAGGTTGCAACATTTAAAACGTTATCTTAAAAATGTCAAATTTGGCGAAAGTTAACATGATGTTTAACTCAATTTGGAATACTTAATGTCTTATTGTTTAATACAATTTCGATCATTTTAAAACAATCTGAATAGTTTCCACTTTGTTTCCTATGAAACATGAATTGCTTTTAGATGAATTTATTCAAAAATGTATGATAAAAATCAATAAATTTCTTCTCATATAAATAGTGCATCCACTTCGAAAAAATAATCTAGATTTTAGAAAATACATTACTTTACATAAATTTTGATTTGCATTAAACGAAAGAGTTTTGTTTTCATTAGTTTTGATTTTGTTTCTTCTTGATTCATTTGTTTACTTCAATAAGTTCGAACACTAAAATATATGTTATTTAAATATAATTTGTTTATTAAGTTTGAAGTATAAATAAATTAGGTTAATATTATTCAAATGATTTGTTAGAAGGAATTAAATACAAATAAAATTCTTGAAATACCGTAAGTAGTAAGAAATGCTTTCATTTACGGATGTTAAGTTTCCATGTTATATTAGTTTTTTAAAAACCCAGCTTCACAGTGGGAGCGCCATTACAAATTTTAAAATTTCTGTTTGTCATCGTAGATTTAATTTCAAGTTTGTATCCTTTTTTTAAAAATATATAATATGATAAAGATAAATTGTTTGTTCATTATATAACTTTTCATTTAGATGCACTATTTAGTACTTCATAACCCAAATCTACTGCTGATAAAAAAACAGAATATAAGGTGGTTTTTACATTACTATATGCATTATATATTCTTAAGAAATTTAGAAAAAATATGTAATTATTTCCGATTAAAAAAAAATTTAGAGCCGTTTTAAAATTCCTAGGGACCCACATGAAATGCATATCTCGAAATCCTTTTCTCTTTCGTAGATTTAATTTCAATGTTGTTGCATTTTTTAAAATCTGTACTCTGATACAGACAAATTATTTATTCATTATAAAACATTTTAATTTTTATATGAGACAAATTATTGCAAGTACACTTTACATCAGAACAATGCAAATAAAAAAAAAGGAATGAAAGAAACAGCCTATTAAAACAGAAGTACATTAATGTTTTGCTAACAAATCATTTGCATCTGAAAATCTATAGAAGATGTTAGCTGAATTAAAATTTAATTTTCTTTTAGATGCATAATATATTAAACCATAACTCAATAAATCTAAATTAAAATTTCAAAAAAAAAAAAAAAATCTTAATTTTTCTAGTCTGATTTGTACAGAGCCATTACATGCACACACATACAAAAGTTTTTTTTGCTTTATATTTAAGCCTCAAAATTTAGTTAAAAGGCCAATACTTTTTCTCGCCAAATACTCTTGTCAACAAACAGCATATGTTTTAACAAACCTAGACTAATTACTCCTTTCCCCCTTTTTTTCAAAGAACTATGCCTGATTTATTAGACTTTTACGACCTGTACGGTTATGTCTATACGGATCTGTCATACAACCGTTCCAACAACCTGTGCGCGTATGGAGAAAGGCACACCTTCCCCTCTTTTGTGGTTTTTCGGAATTCTTTGATGACTGCTCACTTTACCGACAATTTGTGGGAAACTCTTGACCGACGTTCTACTGTAACGGTGAGGATGGTAATACAATGGGCTAGTTGGCAGATTGATAACCGAATCTGTAAGGCCACAGATGAACGTGGTTTTAGACGATTGACGCCTGCTTCTGTTAGTTTTGTAGTCACTTGGTATGCACCCATGACTCTCAAGCAAAAAGTTGTGAACTTCCGCGCTCTTGTAGGAATACGCTTTTTTACACACGCAACGAAAATTTCACTGGTTCGCACATTCCAAATGCAGGCTCGTTTCCTTTTGAATGCTTCTTATATTATGTTCTATTCAAAAGATTCTTTGAGACGTTTTAAAAGGTAGTATTTAAGTATCGAAAAATGTACTAATTTATCATGATTAGTAATAAAAAATAATTTAGTTTCATTTTTACTTTTTGTACTAATCCACACAAATTTCAGAATGATTCGAATTTGTTTTCACTCTTTCTTTTACTTTAAAGTACTTTATAGATTACCATTTCTAAATATGTTTTTTTTGTACATCATTTTTCATCATTCTTATGCCTTTAAAATTTTCAAATACTTAAAAAAGTAAGAAGTAAAATGATTTATAATAGATATCATAGATAGATCCTATAAAAGAAGAGAGAGAGAGAGAGTATGGTGCATTGATTGTACTGGTATGAAAAAATAAATCTTCCAATGTTTTCATCATTCTTATTTTATTTATTTTCGCATCTAAAATAAAATTAATCATTTGAATATCTATTTATTTATTCAACAACTACAATGTAATTAATTTTTAGGAAAAAGCCTTTCTTTCATACTATGATTAATAAATCCTTTTAATAATTCTTGATATAAATATTTATAAATGCGATTTACAGGTAAAAATTCATACATACATTTAATGATTTTGAAATATATAAATGATCAACAAAGTTAAGTAAACTAACTAATTAGCTAGGTAATTAAAATAAAACCACAGAGAAATTATAAAAAGAAATTATAGCGATTAAAAAATTAGGAATTAAAATCTGCGAAATTTATTTTAAACTTTACAACTAAGAAGTCGAAATTTACAAGTTCATATGTGCGATTCATTCAGAGGGTTCCCCAGAGCTATAGTACATGACGCCCCAACATGTTTGATCTATCCTATTTGTAGGAATAAAAATAAAAGATATAAATGATTTAAAAATTCGAGAAATTATTGAAAAGAGGATTTGTTCTAATTTATTTATTTACGATAAGACAAAATTTATATAATCAAATTTTAAAAGTACAAGAAATAACAAGGAAACCTTCTCCCAAATATAAAATGTGTGATATTGTTATAGAAATCCAAAGGTGGCGTTAGGAGGGTGGAAATTGCCCCTTGTCGGCAACCGCTTGTCCCCGCCTCGTCTGCGTGAGTTTTCGAGTTTTGTCGGCAAAAATCTTTATCAATTCAGGATAGTTGTGGAACATTCTCGAATATGATAATATGAAAACCACTTTAAAATTAGTTAGTAAACAGTCGAAATATTCAAGCAACTGTTAAAGCGGTTTGAGTATATTTGGCAAAATAATAGACAGTGTAGAAGTTCAATTAGATGCCGTATATTACGGACAATTTTTGATCAGTCGACTATGAACGCAATGCAAGGAATGATGAAAAAGCTAAATCCCGCAGATACTCAGAGTTTTGATTGAAATGTCGTTCATCAAGCTTACAATATGCATTACTTTTGGAAATATATCTGACAAGGTGAATAAGATATCTCATTCTGCCGACAATATTTAGACAATCGACATTTTTTCCCATGGAATTCAAAAAAATGTTCTCGGCTTTTTTTACTGATCATCAAAAGATTGTCAATGTCTTTTTTTTTGGGAGGGGGGATTTTTGAAATTAGCTTGCAGTAATTTTGAAAAAAAAAAAAAAAAAAAAAGAAAGAAAAAAAGAGTATATCATTACTTCATATCCCTTCTTATTATTTTAAGGATTAAAATATTAATAATTGTGCCAAATAAGATGTCTAATTGGGAATTTTAGTAAATTCGTTTGTCGAGGGGGTTAATATATATGAATATTGTATGAATAGCTGTTTTAATCAAGACTTCTATCCAAAATCTGTTATAAAATTAGAATCTTCCGAAATTATTTACATCTTGCCGCAAAGACTAATTGAAAGGAAAAACGAAACAGAAAATTTTATAAAATGCGTTTCGTGATTACACAGTTATAATACTGAATACAGGATCTGAAGAATTTAGGTAGTAATTTATTCACCAAATTTAGTGCATACTTAGATAAGCTCTTTTAAGGTAACTAAAAAGTTACAATGCCACATACATTTAATTTTGTCATTTGCAGTCGGTAATATTTCTTTAGAGTAATAATTGCAGCCTGTAAATTGGGTTGCAAAAAACCGATATTCTACTGTTAAATAATTTATAGTTGCACTACTTATTCCAATGACTTATAATGAATTTACATACTCTGTCTACCGTAAAGTAACTCTTTTGAGCATGCATATTGCCCAAGAGTGTCGAGAGAAAAGATTGTTTTGTTAAATTTAGTTTAACCATTATCTAGATTTTAGTCTCAGAATTCTCACAGTGAAATAATTAAAATAAATTTACTATTTCATTACCGAAGAAATAACAATTAGATTAATAAAAAGAAAATTGAATTTAGAACTATTATTCATTGAATTCTGAAAAATAGAATTCTAAAAATGTAATGACTATTCGAAAGGATTTTTTCTTTGTCAAAATTCAATCTGTCTTAAAAATTATTATGTTTAAGATGGCAGTTTTGTTCAGTTGAAGACGTTGTAAAGATTCATCTCCCTTGCTCTGACGCACCTGTTTGATCGCTGTAACGTTCCCTGATTCCCACACTTGATGATTGGTATTTCCAATCAGCTATGTCATGAACTGTGTAACCCCCTCACTTTGTAAGTGCACCAGACTACCATATGAGGAATTCTCTCCTCTAATGGGATCATTTGGTCATAGAGCCCAGATAAAGAATCACACGAGCGTTTTTCGTCCTTCCAAGGAAATAAATCACATCTTAAAATGGGAAAAGTGTCAAACCCTTCCAATGTAATGTATTATATATATATATATATAT
>JAOUZG010039001.1:31738-61508 GCA_026289955.1 Argiope argentata | reverse complement strand
ATATATATATATATATATATTACTGTGGAGGGTTAGCTACGAAGATGGATCATTAACGAACATTCTCAAGGTCAACTGAACATTATTGGGGTTATTTTTGAATAACTATTGGCTAACCGGGAATTTGAGTACTCCAATGTGAAAATGAGAGACGGAGTTTTGACAGAAAATAAAATGCGAGATTTTTGGAAGACTGGAGAGTTTGAGAGAGACTTCGGAATTTTCGAAGGATCGTCGTTTTGAAGGAGGTGAGAGAAGTTTTGTATGGTACGGGCTTCTGAGTTAAGATCCATCCGATGAAGATCGGTAGATTCCTTGAGATACCCCTCTAGTAGCCTGATGCGCTAACAGCCTGTTAGCTTTTTTTTGTGAGGTTATTTCTCCAAAATGAATCGTGAAAACTATTCATGATAACTACCAATTGTGATGTAAATATTATCCATCATATTAACTTAGATGAGAACTATATCCTTTTTCAGATTCTAATGTCATAATTCTTAACAACCCTAAACAAAATTGATAGTTTATTTTTCAAAACATAATTATAGAGTGAACACATGTTATGAAATTCAATTTTTAAAATATTCCTAACTCAGTTCCCCCCCCCCCTTTAAATTAGTAACTTGAGAAAACAAAACGATTAATCTTACGTAGTAAGAAGAGAGAGAAAAAGAATTACAATTTTTCAAATGAGAACTGCAATATCCAAAAATACTAGAAATGATCATGAATACAATTTTTCTAATAGAAGTTTGACTACACAAACTGTAAAAATAATTTTAACGAATATGAATTATACTTACAAGTTCATAATAAGTAGCTCAGTGACATGAGGTGTCCACACACCTCGCAGGAGTCTTTCAAATATTTTCAAAAATGCAGATCCATTACCTGTTAAAAACAATGTACACTGGAATACTAACACATAACTACTACATGTTTTCTAAAGCAAATTATTTTTTTTAAAAAAATGAATTCCTTAAAAAGGTATAATTAGCTCAATTTGAACCTTTAAAATAATTTATAAGTCACAGCAAATTGACATATTACCGGTAAATAAATTTAATAATAAAAATTGAGAAATGTCTACTTGCAAGCACTTTTAAAATAATTATAAATATTACACAATTTCAGAAAATAATAATAATAATATTCAAGATATTTTTTAAGAATAAATAAATTCCTATTAAGCAGAATTCCTATTACTTCAGAGAATTTCTGACAGTGTAATCTGTTATTATTTGCAATTATATTTGAAATCCTATTGGCAAAAAATAGTGAATACTTTTACTCTCCAAGTTTAACAAATGGGTATTTGAACTTGAATCTAGAAATAGTTTAAATTCTAAACTATTAATTTTTCTAAAATATTAACAATTTTGAAGCTTAATAAATATAAAAGGAATTTAACATATAAAAAAATTTGTTTTAATCTATAAATCAGCAATACTTAAGCTACACACTATTAATAAATTATTTATTTAATGATAGATTATGATATTACATTTTTTCCAGCAACTAAGTACAAGGTCATTCTGAATCTTAAAAAATTTAACATAATTCACGCAAAGGAAGGAGACAATTATGCAAGCACTTGGAAAAAATAGAGTTTCTCACTAATTAATAAAAAGAAATATATCATAGGAAATATATAAACATATGTTACATTTTTTAGAGTAAACAAACTAAGTGTTTAAATAATTAATTTATCTTTTTTGAATACATACAAAAATTTAACTAATTGTACTCCAAAAATTTAACAAACATAAAATAAATGCATACCTTTCACAGTTCCAATTATTATCATAATTAAATAACTGTTTGGATAGATTTTGGCAGCATAAACAACACCATCATGAACTTTCCTGCAACGTATCACTTCTTTCATGATATAAAGTGCCAATTTAATAGGTAAAAATTTTAACACTTTATATCCAGCTTCAAAAGGTGTGTAAAACACTATATACCTGTTAACAATACAGAAATGAATAAACTTAGCTTAAGCAAATCACAATAAGTATTCGAAACAATTAACCCATACATTTGAGAATTGCAAATTTGATGAAAAAAATTATTTATCATAAGCTTTCCAAATGGGGAAAAAAACCTGTGAGAATTGACAGTCTAATCACAATGGAAAATGTTACCAAACCGTATGCATACGTAAATTTTCAACGCCAATCGGAGCATCGCAAAGACGTGAGTTGGAGTAACGCAATGCAGATCAGAAATTTTTAATTTCAATTATTCTGTTTTATTTTTATTCAAAAATACTTCAGAAGAAATCGAAAGGTCTATTAATTAACAATGTTTAATTTTAAATGTATCAAGCATTACGAAAATAAACAGAATCCTTTGAAATAACTGGTGGAAAACATGTTAAGTCTAATCTTATTAGCGTGGGGAATAAAACTACTTAAAAACTATATAATTAAAACTATACTTTTCCATTTACCGGGCGCAAACAAACAATTGCAAAAGAAATTTGGCGGTATTCCACATTATTTGCGAGCGGAAATATATCCCTATAAGCATATATGAAAAATATATAGTTAACACAAACACACTTTAATTAAAAAAAACACACACAACGGAACAGCTTTGATATATAGTCCTTTTCGCCAAATTTTAGCGAAATGGCCGAATGTGGAATTAACGGAAATATAGAAATAAAATCAATAAATGCAGTAATATAGAATGCACTAAAAAATTAATCGAAAATAATGAAAGTAGGTAGAAGGAATATGTACAGCCGGGGAAAAAAATCAAGAGAAATGAACAGGAAAGAATGAATGATATTAATATAAAAAAATGACGGCAATGCAAACCCAAACAAAGCGCCACCGAATAATTACCTACCTCGCAAAGCATCAAATGGTTGTATATCAAAGGCTAACCCATACAACTAACCCAAAAACAATTTATTTACAGTGTGTACCTGAAATAAAACAAAACAGCAAAACAATTATTCAAAATCGTTTTGCTGATTAGTCTGGTTAAAACCAAATCAAGTCAAGAACAAATGTTGGGGCTGCATGAATTTCAGCGCCAATTGAGACAACGCAATGTGTGAATTTTCTACATCAGTTGGAATAACGCAATATAAAATAGAAATTTTTAATTTCTTTTATTTTGTTTTATTTTAATTCAAAAGTACTTTATAATGAATTCGAAAGATCGATTAATTAACAATGCTTGGTTTTAAATGCATAAAACACTAAGAAAATAAACAGAATCGGAAATAATTGGTCAAAAATGTTAAGACTAACCTCATTAGAATGAGGAAAAAAATTGAAGTCTCTCATTTGGCGGTGGAGAAATGAAGATTTTTGGCGATAAAATTAGTTTTTAATTAATAAATAATTAATCGGAATAAATAGTAGCCTATATTCTATTCTAGACTATAATCACTCTCTGTGCTAAATTTCATCCAATTTCGTTCAGCTGTTCTGACGTAATTGACTAACATCATCCACCCATCCAAACTTTCAAATTTATAACAGCAGTATAGATAAAACTGAGTGATCAAAGAATTGAAATTATCAAAATATCTATTTGTAATCTGAATATCTTTCTCAGTGAAAGATAAATTATACTATGAAAGTATGTGGCACCTAGAACATAATATTTGTTTGTGCTATCTTCATATTTGGCTTTAAGTATGGCATAAAATTTACTAATATTTTGTCTGACACACTATAAGACTGATACTTATGTACATTTCATTTGCATCTTAGTGCTAGACAAGGCATACATTAATTCAAGACTTTAAAATCATTGTGTGACATATTTTAATAATTTTTATACACAATGAGCATAATTTATAGTCAATGACAATTTCAAATGAAAATGCAGAAGTTATATATAATTAAATAAAGCAAAATACGAAATTAAAATATTTATAATTAACTGTTATTTTTAATATATAATTAATTTATATTTCAACTATCTTGAATTGGATTTAGTTTTAAATATGTTGTCAATAAAAAATGCTTGAAATGATAATAATTTAATTTCTTTGGTTTCTTTCTGTACTCCCATGTAAGGAGAAATAGAATATCATTCACAGGTAATGATGCTATGCAATCATCAACACTATGAGAATCTCATTTTGGAGGGAAGGGGGAAATAAAATGCTATAAACGATAACATTAAGATTTGTGTCTAATAATACAGATGTGCTTGCATGTTAAATAGAGTATTACTTTCAATTTTTTGAAAATTGAAAGATTATATAGCTTATAAGTTTTATCAATCTATCCTAGAGAGTCAAAGAGCTTAAAAAATAATGATAGAACAGACAAAAATAAAATCTGAAAAGTATTCAAGAGAATAAAAGTACAAAAATAATTTCATGAGTGAAAATGAATTAAAAAAAATATTATGATAAATTTATTTCTAATGAATTACAGCAGATTACAAACAATTTTTAAAAAGACTAGGGTTGGAGAAATCTACTCTTTTACTCTACAGAACATAAATTGAGAAAATTTCTTTATAACATTACAAGCAAAAAAAAAAAAAAAAATATATCACTATGTATTTTAGAGAAAAGAACAACCTTAATTGATTCAAATGCTGATGTCTATTCAAATATGGTTGAAAAACAATCTCAACAAACTGCATTATTTTTCAAAAGGTGTGCTGAAGAAAAAATGTCAGAATGAGATGATCATTTTTGTAAGTTGAAGATAAGACAATTAAAATCCACTTTTCAAATATATACAGAATTCAAGTATTTTCCACTTGAATCTAAAAAATATTTGAAATTCATTCATCATGTAAACATTCTAATTCTTCAAACCTTCCTGAATTCCTTTCCAACTCCTTCCTTTCTGCAAGTAGCATGCTTTTTCAAAGGGTTCAAATATGATGATCTAGATTAAATTTGTTCAAATCAGAAGTTTTTACAAGATTATTATTAAGTATAATAATTGCAGAGGGAATAGTCATTATGCCTAATTTGCAATTTAAAATTTTCCCTTTTAATTCAGAATAATTAAAAACAGATTTTGCGAATTAACAAGAAGTTTTCAAAGATTATTAAAAAGTATTAAATTTTTAAATGCATATTTAAAACATGATAATTATTTCAAAATATCCAAGGAATTACTATGCTATTAGTAGATTAAAAGAATAATTCTCATTAAAATAGAAAACTAATATGATAATAATTTTGTTTTTTAATCTAGAGTAATTGGTGCAAATGCTATGAATAGTTAAAATATAGTGTAAAGATAAAATTGATATCAATATTAGGAAGAACATTTGATAATTTGAAATAGCTGACATCATTAGAAAACTCAGATTAAGTTAAATTTTTCTTTTGCTTCATTCTATTCTGTTTTAGACATTAAACACTTTTTGCAAAACACTTAAGCAAAAACATCCCAAAAGAAAAAAAGATATTCTAGAATTCATTCAGTTTAAAGTCATATAACTATATCCTTTAAATTTAAATGATTAATTTAGATAATGGAATTTAAAACTATCTTAAAACTCGATTCCAAAATAATTTCATGAAAGATTTCTTTTTATATTATACTTAACTGAATTAAGAACAAGATAGGCAGATGATGACTTTCAAAATAAAAGCTTTTATTTTAACTATTAAGAGCATCAATTCCCACCCACCTTTTCTTATACATTGGCAGAACTCATACCATAAAAAATTTCTAGATAGTACTTCATAAAATCAAAGATAATTAATTACAAAAATGATGATAAAATTATTATGACATCATATTCAAAATTAACATTTTTAACAGCACAGAAATGAATGAAAGCTTAATAAGCAGAGCTAATTTATTTCAGTGAGTAAGCTTCATAATAAGAGTATGAATTTTCTTGATACAAATTTCAAAATAATTGCCTCTCAATAGCACCATCATTTGCTGACTAATCACACTGGTTATATAATAAATCAGAACTAAGGAAAAAAAATTGACCAAATTTATTTCCACCTAATTTATTTAAATGAGTAAATTTCAACACATATGAATTTTCTTGCAATTGATTTCAATATCATTGCTTCTCATTAGCACCATTACTATTTACTGCTAATCACATAGATTATATAATAAATCATCATAATAAATAATTTAAAACAGCAATATGAGATATTCCTTTTCTTCCCCTCTGAATCTATATGATGAATTAAGTTATTTTGATACAGCAATCACATTTATCCAAAAGTTGCTGTGTAGAACAAAATAGAAAGTTGTATTGCTTCAAATCTGATGATATAACTATAATGTTGACTTTTGGGAGAAAAAATGAAGGGACATTTACTAAGCCCCCTCTCGGCTTCACTACATACCTCCATATATTATCAACTTGATTTGTCACTGACTATAATATATTATAATACATTAACTATAATATATTAATCACTCACAACCAATAACTTTTTATGGCATGATATATAAAAACTAATAGATAATTTCATAATATATAGTAATTTTTAAAAGGTAGCACTTTACAAAAACTGAAAATACACTAATGCAAAAACATGGTAAATTATTAATAAGATTTAAGCAATAGGATCACACATTAACAAGATATTTACAGAAATATATATAAGTATGTTTAGAGAAAATGAAATTAACACCAAATTTCAACCTATAATTCATGAAGCATGAACTAATAGAATTGGGTTGTTTTGGTCATTTTAGTCTACTTTTTCAATAAAAGTTAAAATTATTTACCATGCTCCGGTGGCAAGCAACACAGAATTTTGGTTTTTAAATGCAGAAAGAACTGGTTCACCAAGAAGAAAACTGGCTAATATAGACCCAGCATTGATGGCTACCATACAAACAATCCAACAAGCAAGAGGATGTTTGCGAGAAAATGCATGAGCACCTATAAATAAATAAATATTAGAGAAGCTATCTATATGTCTTATTAACATTGCCACATTAGAAATCTTTAAAGTTTTATATTAACTATTTATAATTTTAAGTAAAGAGTAATTCTTTATATTGCTGAAACACTGAATAAAATAATGAATTTTGAATCTGAATACAAATATAGGGAACTGAGTATAATCAAGTATTCCCTAATTACTACATTATTGCATTTTATACAAAGCAGCTACATGTTAACATATAACATTTTGATTCAAGATTAGCTATAAAACAATATAATACATAATATTAAAATAAAAGCCTCTTTAAAAAAGCTTCAAGGCTTTTACTATCATTTTTCCAAAATTATCAATTACTAAGCTAAAATTTAGAGCTGAGATTTAATGCATTAAAAACCAGTCATCTTTCTTAAACTAAAGCAAGTACCACAAAGAAAAATGAAATATACTTTATCACAGTATTTGTTTAATAGTCTAATAGTGAAATTATCAGCTTTTAAATTAAAGAAATTCTTTTTAAATTTGGAGTTTATAATAGATTTGTCAAATGAGGAAACTACAGAAAATCCCTAAACATTCATTAATCAATTAATAAGGAGTAAACTATGACATTTACGCTTGTATTTTATTTTTAAAACAATTTTATGTTAGATATTGTATTCGTGTTTATGATGAAAAGAATTTAGACAAAATAACAGATAATTATTTAAAGCAAAAAATATAATCCTCAATTATATTATTATTCCTCCTTCCATCAAATGTCTGGGTGAACTTATGAAAATTTAAAATAAAAATATCAAATATTTTTTATAGCAATAAAGAATTATAAAATTCTTTACATAGAAAAAAAATGATAGCTAATTCTCAAGAAATAGAAAACTACATCATTTTCATAATTGATAGAATGAAAATCATAATACAATATGATTTATGCATTGAATTGATAATTTAATTCATTGAATTGTAATATGACTCATTATAAATATTATTTGATATTATTAATTCAGCAAAATAATTTTTAAGCTTAAAAGGTATTAAATTTCTATTTAGTCTTTTCTAAAGCTTCAATAGAATATTATCTTCAATAATTTATAGGATCTAGAGATTCTAATTATATAAAGGTATAGCATTTAATGTCATCCAAATGCAAGAAATATAACTGAATTTTTATTTAATAATAAAATTCTCATACATTCTCATGTTTTTATTGATCTAATATAATTGAATCAATTAATAAGATCTAATATGACAGATCCTTCAGGCAAAAACTTTATATTATTTTTTTTTAAAAATTTGAAAGTTCAAGAATAATTTAAAAAAAATATATTTTCTAATCTTTGTCAAATATAAAAATCAAATTTTTTTGGAAGCCTTAAAATTAATAAGAGAATTAATGATTTCTATATGCAATCCTTCAGGTAGAGAGAGTCACAGATTTTTTATCTAAGCAGTGATTTAACGCCATTTGGTTGAACACAGCTGCTCAATCAAAAAAATGTTATTAAGCTAGCTGTAAAACAAATTCTATGAAATATTAACTCACAATACATGTTTATACTGAAAAAATAAAATAATTGTAGAAAAAATTACAGATAACTTCTTATTTATAATCTGTTGAAACATTAAAAGCAACATTTCTCTTGAAAGATCATGTGAAATAATAATTTTAAGTATTTTATTTACTTGAAATTTATTATTTCTTTATAATCTATCATAGAAATTCAATACTTTTATCTGTAAAGGAATAATTAACTAAGAATCATGGTTAATTTATCAAGAATTATATTACTTTAGCTCCCACCCCTATGATTTACAAATTTTTTAAAACAGTTAATAAATGGAAAAAAAAATCAACATGTTAATGATTTAATATAGCTTGATTTAACAATGTTTTATGAGAAACTAAATTGAATAAATATTTAGAGAAGAGTTTTGTAATATGCACTGTACAGGATTACAATATATCTACATCTGTTTATGAATAGAGAAATTCAATACCACATGCATTAAACAATTATAACAAAATAAATATTTATAATATGTATCAATCATGAGCTAAAATATGTTTAATAAATCTTCTATATTACTCTATCTCTAATGTATACAAAAAATATGTTTATGAATAAAAATTATACATGAAACTTATATTTAATTAAATTGCTTAAAACAGAGAAATTTATAAAAATGTATATCATGGTAAATACAAATTTTTGCGATACCAAAAATAAATCAATAAATATTAAAATGTAATTGATTACAAAAAGGATTTTATACTTCAATATGTTCATATAATTACTAATTCCCATCATTAAATTTATGAAAACAATTCATATAAATAAATGTTTTTTAAACATTTCCCTCCCCTTCTATGTTCATAGTCTTAAAATTATACATTAGCATAAATAGATGATTAGTGTCAGCATCTATTATAATATATCCCTATTTTTGTAACAATGTAAATAAAAGAAAGTTAATTAAATATGAAGAAGAAAAAACTCAAAATGAGTTCCATACAGATTTGGCAAATTGCATTATTTTATATATATATATATATATATTCAAATTTAATGGTAGCAATCGCATCTAATTTCAGAGTAAGAGTTTGCAATAATACCAATTGCGTAGAATTTTCTTATTTATAAATACATGTGTGCCCAAACATAATTTTAAAGTGATGTGTGTAAAAAAAAGTTATAGTAAAAACTAGCTTCATATAAATATACTAGATTTATTATATGAATCATATTTTCACAAATAAAAACAACTTATTATTAGAGGAATCTATATATCATTCCACGAAATCCTAAATAAATGCAACAAAAAATTATTCTCAAAATATAGAAACCTCCAGCTAAATCTTCTCTAATAGAGATGCATGTTACAAGACAATGTGCGATATCAAAAAATGGATACATCTCGATATGATATATTTGATTAGCAATTTCTAAAAATGCTTCGGGATCCATATTCCTTTATTATGGAAAATCACAATCTAATTAAATCAACGAATGAAAAAGAATTGAGTTGCAAGATCCCACGTCTCTACAAACTTCAATTAAGAACTGTCTTAAGGTGCATGCATACATAAGAAAACATAGCAGACGAACGGTGATTATAAAAATTTGAACGTGCCGGTGGCTGCCAAATATGTTTAAGCGTTCTTCGGTTTTTGTTTAATTAAGCCACACCTTAACTACAGAAAGATCTATTATCTAGTCATTCCTCAAAAAAATATTTATTGTGTGACTATTTATTAATTATGCATCAATATAAATAAATAATGATCCATTGGAGATAGTTTAAGACCACTCTCAAAAGAAAGATCTGAAGACCGTACTTATCCGAGATAAAAAGCTGATTTTTCAGAGTAAATATATTTAACAAAATATTTTTAACTGTTACATATAGGAAATAAGATAGAAAATATTTCTAACTCAGGGATTAGTATTACCATTTTGATTCATAATCAATCATGACTTGACTTGTCGTTGGTAGACGATGCGTAGTTTGATATTTTCAAAAATTTGATTCGCAATATGCTTTCAGTTTTGGATTAGCTGGTTAATTTTCTTTCATTCACCTTTTTGTAATTAACTTTCTGGACATTTAGTAAGCGCTCCTTACTCTAATATTTAACAGTTGTATTTATTTCTGCAAAAACTGTAAATTCTTCAATATTTGAAACTGAGTCACTCACCATTTATCGTTTCAACCTCGTCTTCTGAAAAGGATACTTCAATAATGCAGGCCTCACCAAACATTAAAATGAATCATACTTCAAATGAAAATTTCTTTAGAAGAGGAAAATCCACGAACGAACTGCATACTGTCTAAAGACAATATGAGAAAATAAACATTATTGTGTTCAACAAAGATGCTGCATTAAAAATCTCTCAATTGAACCCACTTCTTAATCAATCCTACATCAAACAACAAATTAATCGTCACAGCAATATTTCAAATTTACAAGGCAAGGAAAAATCATTTTTACAACTTCAGATCCTGTATGCGCTGCCCCAGATTGTAAGCTTAGAAAAATTCTTGACATCCCTATTTCCACCGACATCATTTGGGAAAATGTGACCAACAGATTTCTAATATTCGACTTACCCTCTCAAACTCCCCTTGATTAATTGACTGATGAAGTAACACACAAGAATGATATCGAAATAGTTGAAATGTGGAGATTCATCCAATCCCACACTACGCGAGAAGCTTCCTCTGTCCTCCTCAAAGTATTCGGCACTGATTTACCTGAATCCATTAAAATTTGGTTTACTAACCAAAGAATCCAGAAATTTGTAGACACACCCCGATAATATATGAAATGCCATAGTTTTATGAATCCAAAAAATATGCACCAAACAGATCTCCCATATATGTGGTGAAATGCATGATGATCAATGTAAAAGTCCCGAGAAGTGCGTAAATTGCCAAGATCCGCTCTCAGCGACATCGAAATCATGCTTCCATTTCATAAGGGAACGACAGATGTTAGAACTGAAATGCCGAAACCATCTAACAACTGGAGAAGCCAGACGCCTCTTTCAACAGTTCTTAAAATCAAGCTATTCTAAAGTAGTGATATCAAGCATATCTGCAATTGAAGTCGAGGAAACTGTAAATAAAAAAATGAAGCTATGGTTAAAAACATCACAGAAAAATTAGAACAACCAACAAATAGGCTCGTTGAAATTTTTCAAAAAAAAAAAAAAAAAACAGTTGAAAAATTATTGCAAAATCTTGTCAGTTTGTTTAATCAAGCAAATCTACTGGTAGGAAAAAGAAGGCAATAATAATCGTGTCTCAAACTATGGGTATTCCGATGCAATGGGATGCAGGTGGTCCTTCAGATTTAGCTTAGAAAAAGAGTTTTTTGGTGGGTTTTGCTCGTTCTCTTTTTTTGTGTTTGCTTTTCACTTTCTTAAACAATGGAATTGTTTTTTTTTAACAATTCGAATTCGAATTTACGAACTTGGTTTTTGAATCCCTTTGTTTTTTTTCCATTTTTTTTTAGCCTCGAGCCGGTAGCAAATTTTTATAATTCTTTTAACTGACTTTTCTTAATGACTTTTCTGCAATGGAATTGAAGGGGTATTAAAGGGGAGAAGTTCTGGCTTCCAATCCCTCCCTTTTCTACCCCTCCCTTTTGGGTTTTTTAAAAAGAAATTTTCCTTTCCAAAACCGGCATTTCCTATTCAAACAAATTTTTTTCCGTACACACAGACAAAATAGATCAGGTGGTGGTGGTCTTTCGATCTGCTAACATGTCCGGAAGAATAATCCCCAACAACATTAGAGATGATTTTAAGTTGGAACTTTTGGCAGTGGAAGTACGATTTCAGAATACTAAATTCAACATTATTCATTTATATGCCTACAAGGTTTTGATATTGATCAGGCAAAACATTTCTTCGATTCTCTAACCTTACCTACTTTCATCTTCGGGGATTTTAATTTGCATTACACTCTTAGTGGAGCATCCCGTTCTTCGACTCTAAGTAACGATTTTGTCGAGTAGCTAACTTATTCATATTTCATGATTATAAATACAACTATTCCCAAGCACAGTTACTTAAGAACTCAATTTATTTTAAATCTTACTTTCTGTTTATCTGATATTCATAATCAAACTTCATGTTATGTAATGGATTCAACTTTCAATAGTGATCATAGCCCGATAGTTGTTTCCTGGTTGATTATAGAACGTGTTAGCCGCAACTTAAAAACAATTAACTTGACGAGAATAACACAACAAAAACAAGACTTTTTTAATAATACCAATCAATGTTCCATTGACGAAATTACGGTGAACGCAACTAATATAATAACCAAAAATACTTCATTTAAACTATTGTAGCATAAGTCTTATCCTCCTTGGTGGAATCTTTCTTGTCATAATTATGGACAACTCAGCAAGTACTTTAGGAAAAAAGGAATCAGAAACATTTCTGAAACAGATTGGATGAAACAAAAAATTTGCAAATCGGCTTCGTTTTCATGTAAAAAAGGCGAAAAGAGAATATTGGGAAACAATTTGCACAATATCTCATAACCCAAAAAGGTTCTTTAAAATTCTAAATGAGCTTTCGAACCCCACAAATCCAAATTCTAAACATAACAACATTGTAATACAAAATAATTCCTGTATTTGCGATCCAGCACATCAAGGTGAGTTATTTGTAAAGCATTTTTCTAATACAAAATGCAGATACTGAACCTATTCCTTTAGATCTTTCTGGAACAAATATTTCCCTCAACAGCAAATCCGAAATCTGCATTCAGAATTCCTTTCCTGATCATTTTCTTATTGCTAATAATGCATCCAAAACTTCCCAACATACTCCAATTGCTTAAAAAAAAATTAAATCCAAAAATTCAAGTTTCGTGTCCATCCTGTCAATTCCATTTTATTGCAGAAAGTTAAGTCATTGCTGAAGCACTAGATGTGCTCATATTCTCTGGAAAAGATTGATTATTATAGATAACTATTTTGCGCTGACATCATTGAAGAATATTTCTCTTCAGTCGCCAAAAATTATCCAACTTATAGCATCTAAAGTTGAAATTCTCACGAAACTAAATAAAAAAAAATATCCTTCTTGTGGATACCTGGCCACTCAAATATAATCTGGAATGAGCTTGCAGATCGTCTAGCCTAAGAAGTTGCAAAAAATACACCTTGGATTGAATGGATCTCTCTTGAAGATATAATTTCAAACCTGAAAAAAGCATCGCATCAGATCACAATTGGTAATTATAAAAATAGTAAACATTTCCTCTCCTTGGTAGACATCACTAGCCTTGAAGCACTGTCTCCCTGGTCCAAAAATTGAAGGAAAGATGTTGTTTTGGCCAGACTAATCAGTAAAACAATTATAACGCCAGGACTGTTAAACCGTTTAAACCTTCATAATGATCCCCTTTGTCATGAGTGCAAAAGCATCAATGATATTGAACACATAATTCTCTAGTGCAAAAAATTTACATACTATAGAGACAAATTGTGGACTTTTCTACAGTTAGATAAACAAGATATCTCTTTCACAAATGTTTTGGGTAAAAGACTATTCTGCAAGTTTTTCTTCAAGCGATGAAGCACTTCAACATCTGCTATTTTTTTTTCTTCTTTTACTATAACTTGTTGAGAATTTTTTTTCTAGATTTGTTTCTTTATCACCACTCTGTGTTGTGGGAACGCTCCATATTATTGTACCTCTTCTTTTCATTGGAACTACCGAATATGTGCTGAATCGCATCAGTGGAACTGCTTTTAACTGTGGACTTCAAACTGTCTTTATGTGTGTGTGTGTGATCTCTTGTGTTAATTGATAAAACGTTTTTGCTCTCTACATCTGGAAACTAGGGATAACAACCATTAATGCTGTACACCCCAATATCTCACTTTTTTCAAGTAGACGATTGAAGCTGATTGATGTTCATTGATAATGACTCTGGAAATAGATGATAGCAAATTTCAACTAGTTTCAGTAATTCCAATCAAAATTTATTGTAAAGAAGCTTTTCTTCTTTGGGGTAATGTACTTTCGATTATTAAAGCAGAAAATATAGAGTGATTTTTGATTAACCTGTGAAGCCTTTAAAAATTGTTAATATTGCCTTTACACCTTGGCAACTGCGCTTTCTTCAGAATTTTTAATTTTTCTTTTAATACTAAAAGTAATTTTAAGTTCTAAATTAGCCTCAGATTTTGTCTATTCCCGTCTGTCCTAATTCAAATACTCCTCGCTTAAGAATCTTGAAAATGAAAAGCTTAACTTTATTCAAACTTTTTGTGAACTAGTGTTTTGATGATAATATTTATTACACTGTAAATGAAACTTAGTAAGGTAATTACAATAGAGACGTTAGAATACTTTTAAATAGAAACTGTAATCCAAACTGTATTATAAAATTATTTTTGAAGTACAGCTTTTAGAATGGTAAAATAATTCCTTAGGAAAAAAGTGCAATTCTATTCTGAATTTTACATTGTACAGTGAAATGGAATAGTTTAGACAATGAACAAGTTCACATAAGTTTTGAAAACATTTTGAGTTCAAATGTTGCATTAGTCTTATGAGTTTCGCATATCTAAAACTTATAACAAAAAATTCCTTTATGCACATTGTATAACTAAAATTTCGTATCAAAATATAATTGGCATGCCTTAAAAGCTTAGAAAGAATCTAAATAAAACCAAATAAACTTATAAATATATGTTTGCATTTCTATTATTTTTAATTAGTTGACAAATCCGTATTCCCATCTAAGAAATTGAATCTTGCATGATTTGTGATTTATTTTCATATTACATGTGTAATGCATCTCATTAACTAATTTGCATAAGGACAGTGTCTTGCTTCATCGTCCGCTGATGAGAAGCGAAACTTTCAAAAGAGGGGTACTGGTTCAAATGTCCACACTCTCCCTATATATATATATATATATATATATATATATATATATATATATATATATATATATATATAAATTTTTAATCGTTAATAAAATCTTTTTATTCATCCAGTCAAGTTCAAATAAATATTTTAAAACTTGTAGAGGATGGTATTTGTTGTTAATACGATTTTTTCAGATATTAATTTATTAGTTTTATTAATTAATTAAAAACTTTCTCGCCCAATATCTTCATTTATCCCTTGCCAAATAAATAACGAATTCAGTTTACTTTTCCTCCACACTAATGAGGTTAGGCTTAGCATGTTTTTGGTCGATTATTTTAAACGATGTTCTGTTCATTTTTATAATGTTTGATGCATTTATAATTAAAAATTGTTAGTTAACCAATTTTTAAGATTGATTTTTAAGTACCTTCGAATTAAAATAATACATAATTAAGGAAATTAAAAATTTCTAATCTATATTGCGTTACCCCAATTGGTGTAGAAAATTCGCACATTTATGTTGCCCCAATTGGTGTTGAAAATTCATACATTTGCAGCTTGCTGTAATTGCAAGCAACTGTGTTTTCATTTTAATTAAAAGTTAAAAAAAATATGTGTATAATACTGTTGTAGCTATCTCGATCGATAAATAAAATAGACTTGATTTGCCGTTTTGCTTTATTTCAGGTACACACTGTAGTTAAATTGTTTTTAGGTTAGTTGTGTGATTTTCCATGTGTACGAAGTCGCGGGTAAAAGTAGTTCTGAATAAAAATAAGAGAAATGTGGACTCATTAAACTTAACGTATTGATTCACGTTTTGAATTCCTATATTTTATCCTTATGATATAACAATAAGCGTTCACATACATTTCACATTATTTTTTTATATTCAGTATTATTTCTATGCTAAGGACTTATTCATTGTCTTTGTGTTTAATTTTTGACTTTAATATTTTAATGATAAAGAAATTACTGTCTGTAATCAGTTTGTGAGCTGTTCTCACTTGTTGGTTTTCTAATATTATTTCAAAGTATACTTTACCCAGATTAGATCTAAATTATTTATTATAGTTAATTTTATTAATTTTGCTATGGCAACTTTGCTTCAAGATTTAAAGCATATTTTTAAACACGATGAATAATTGTGTTGCTCTTTTGAGTTCACTTGAATAATGAAATATTTTTTAAAAAAATTGTCATAATCTTTTTTTTTTTTAGTTAATAAAATATCTTGGGAAATAATTACTTCTAAAAATTCGAGATGCCCAATTTAATTTAGAAATGGACTGCAGAATAATATGAGCAAATTCCATGTTGCATTGTTGATTAGAAGAGTTTTTGCTACAGGCAGATAGACATATATTAATTATTCAGTGTAACTGATATTTACCTTCGTATATAAAAACTGAATGAATCGGAAATTCATTCAGTTTCATTCAGAACTGAATCGGAAATTCGTTTCTGTAAAGATTATTAATGATTTTTTTGCTTGTTTTAAGCTTTGTAGCTTATATTATGCATCTGGTGTGCATGCAAAAAATTCCTTCAAATGTCATCCTTTTATCATTTACATGTGTAAGTATTCTATGTACATTCTAATGTTATAGAATATCTATTGTTAATGATTGCTCAGAGAAGGTGATTTTTAGATTATGTAAACTTTACTTATATCTATTATTGGAAGACATTTCCTTTACACAGTATAATGTACCGTTAAAAATAGGATATATTTACAGGGGGTTTTTTAAATAAAAGAATCAGTTCAAAATTCCTTCAGTAATTTTGAAAGTCTTAAAAGGAATTCATAAAAAGTATTAATTAAAAATATAGTTATATAATGCTTGTGATAATCAGATTTTAAAAGAAAATAGAAACATAAGTACCATTTTTTACTTTATTAAAAGCGCCATGATAATAAAAACTCATTTAATGAGATGATCTGTTTAGCAAAGAAAAAAAGTTCTTGAAATCCACTTTTTGAAAGAGCAACGTTTGCTAACACTCCTAGAAGAGAATGATTATTGGATTTACAACTCTAAATTGCCTGATGCTTTAAGTTTCATAACTTAAGCAATGTTAAGAGAGTTGCTGAGGATGTTGTTCCAGAATAGTTCATAAGTCTTTACAACGACGGCTCTGAAAAGATAAAAATAAATAAATATTAAAGTCAATCATTGATAGTCTGTCTTTAATCATCTTTTTCCACCCTTAATTTATGTCTATACCTTTTAAAGACATTAGAATACCGTCTATACATTTTAAAGACATTAGAATAATTTGAACTGCCAAAAGTTGTTTCTTTAACAATAGTTAATACAAGCAGCTTTAAATTAAAGTGATTTTAATATTTTACTTATTAAAAGATTTAAAGGGAAACAAAATCTTTCTGCTTACCATCAAGCGCTTCCGAATTTTAAAATTTGATTTTAAAGATATAAATCAGGGTATTTCACTGATGAATAAATCTTGATCATAGACTGTTATTAAATATGATTTTAAAATATTGACAATTTCTATTGAAAAATTAAACCAGTTTATTTGTCAAATGTTTGATGCCTACAAATTAGCTACTATGATACATGAAAATTCCTTTAAATTAATTTCTGCTGCATTCTTTTAAACACTCACTTAAAATGCATTGGTTTCAGAGATGTGTTTTTCAACAAAAGTCGATATACGTTTTGTATTTTCAATATAATATGCAAATTTTAATAGAAAATTGACCATTTATTAACATCTGCTACTGCATAGAGTTTAACCAAAGTGAATTGTGGAGTTCAGACTTCTTTCTGGGTAATTTTTAATTAATTTTCTACTAATTTTTTTCCATTCTGCGAATAGATTATCCAATGACTCTGTTGTATAAGAAATAAATTTTCTTGGGGTAGAGGAATATTTTACTATTTATTTTATCCTGCAAATATATTCGATTTGGTTCCAGTATGGAGATTGTAGCAGTGTTTAGTGCTGATTTTTAATTTTATATAGAAGTAATTCCCTGATAAGACTCTAAGTATATCTCGGTTCATTGACTAGTTGAAATGTTTAATTTCAGTATAAGTTTAAGTCAATCAAACTACTGTGAAATGTAGTTTTCATTACATACAGTTATGTCTACTTAAAAAACATAACGGATTTGTCGTGTTAATACATTCTGATTTTTAAAGATCTATAACAGTCATGCCCGGAATATGATAGAACCCTTTTTGCGTTTTAAAGAGCATTTCATACTTTCATTTTTAGATCTTCATTTCACTTCAACAACATTTAAATACTTCAATCATTTTTAAATAGGTTAAGCTTGCTTTCATCAGTAAGTTTTATTCTACCTCGAAACTCAAGATCTTCTTCCTAGCCTCATAATATGATTTTGTATAATTCAATGACTTGGCTTGTTTGATTGCAGTTATGAAAAGCTTTTTCTATCCATATATGTACGTATGGTATGAAATACCCCCACATCAAATATTTTTGGAATGATATCTACTTTTTACTTTACAGTTTTTAAACTTTTTTGAACAGTTTGTTTACGTTAGAGCTAAGTACATATGTAAGTAGAAGACAAAGAAGAGTGTAAGAGTATGAAATTTGCTTAAATTTAGCGAAAAAATTTTAAGTTTCCGAATGGAGACACAAAATTTTCTTTAATATACGGTGATAATGAATATTCTTGATTTATCTTCACAATAACAAATATATGCTAGTCAACAAACAAAATAGATGAATTAGGATAACTTTGTGTCAAGGTCTTTTGGATTTTTGCAATGCAGTCAACAATACATTTAACACCTTTTTAACAGTTATGCTTACTAGAATATACAGAAAATAATGCAGAATAAGTATAAAAAAGTAAAAAAAATTAAACATCATTTTTAAAGGAATTTTTTAAAAATTGTATAGTTACCATTTTTTATTAGATAATACAATATGGTAAAAGGAAAACGTCTATGCTTACCTAAATACTACCTTTCCAGTATAAGAAGCGGGAGCTTGCCATTTAAGTGTCACCTTTGTTTTCTCATTTGCATTTACGTGGGTAACGGAATCCTAAGAAGGAAAAAAAAAAAAGACTTTTTAAACGCCAATAATACCAGTCAAGATGAAAAATATTTATCAGGAAAATGAATACGCAGAGGAGAAAAGCTGAAAAATTGCAATTCTTACATCAGCTGCAGAGCAATCTCTTGTCTGGGCATCAGATTGGGGAGTAAATTTGCCAACAGGTTGTCCAGCTGCGTTTTGACCTTGGATAAAGAAACCTTTGAAAGTTTCACCTCCCTTTCCTTGCAGAGTGACTAAAAATGTTTAAAAAAACATTGTTAATAATTTGTAAGTATAAATAAAACAATTTATTTACAGATTACACATAAAATATAAAGGGTAACAGGTTTTCAAATTGAAAGTGCCTGAGAAATAAGTACTGCAAAATTGACTGTAAGTGTAAGTGCTTTTCATAAATACTACAAAAGCGACTCCTTACTAGTTGTAAAATAAATAAATAATAAAAGAAAAAGGTCAACGGAATTATATAATATTTTCAAAACGTTTTTGACCGTTGAAGTTATTGAAAAAAAATCAGCAACCATTAACGAAGAAAGCTTTATCGCCCATGTTGTATAGATTTATATAGTGTTGTATCGCCCAAAGTAATGGTTTACCCGGCACAGCCGGCTCTCTAACAAGAAGCATCTCAACCATAAATTAAAAGAATTAAATATCCATCTGGAAAAAAAAAGATATTCTACAAAGATAATTAAGACAGATACATATTTTATGTGAAAACAGGCTGTGAAGAAATATTTATAGCTAAATTGATGTGTGATAATTTTCGGCGAAACTAACTCATAACATAAGTAGATAAACATGAAAAAACAAACAAAAAAAAGCTTCAAAATATCAAGTTATCTACAAGAAAAATAAGGCGTGCAAATCAGACCAGGAATGCTATTTATACTTAATCTTCAATCAAAGTGCTGAGTCACTGTTTAGATTTGCATCATTTAAACGAATTTACTTAATTCCACAATTTAACTAAGGAATAAAAGTTCTTAGTTTAATTTATGTATTATAAATCCTTAAGAGATTAATCTCTGTTTTTGAATGCAGTCAGAGGCAAATAACCTTTTTAGAAATCTCTCCATAAGTTTGCTTAACTTATAGTTTTTACAAAAAATTGCACATACATTTATTTAGGTTCTTATAAGTTAAATCCCTTATGAGGAGAAAAAAATATTTTCAGTTTTCTCCAAGCAATCAGTTTAAATTACTTAAAGCATTTATTCCTAGATTTAAAGTGTAATCTAAACTAGTGTTAAAACTGGTTGAAATACAATTTTTAAGTAGAAATAATAAAATCAGTTCTAAAGAGAAATTCATTTCATGTGCTTGAATTTATTACAATATTATCATTTTACTGAATCTCCGTGAGAAATGAATTTCCATACCTGTCAGGGTACTTCCAGGTGCAGCATTTGTTGGGCTAACGATGATTTCGTAATTTGGCTTGCTTCTTTGAGGTAGATGTCCAGTGTGGTTTGCAGAAAAGGTACCACACGTTTCTTTTGGTGCTCCAGTTGGGTAAGCGACTGAGAGGGCAACTATGGCACAAGTCAGGGTAAGGAAGAGGTATGACCTTTAAAAAGAAACATATTTCCTTAAAATTCATTAATAAAACAGGATTCCAATATTTTAATACTTCATGAAAATTGCGTTTAAAACTATCTAGTAATTAGGAAATATTTTTAAAAAATCTTTTATTTATCAATATTCATAAAACACATGGTTGGAATATCTAAATACATAGACGATTTCACAATTGTAAACAAAATAAAAGCAAGAATTTCTAAAGGATATTTCCTGAATTTATGGGCAAATGATAAAACTAAAACTTGGTCCACTACAGATTCAGCCTATGTATGTTAAATATGTCTGCAAATATTGTATCCGTAATACCTTTTAAGAAATAATAAACTCTTTCAGAAATAGTCTAAGATTAAAGAGAGCAATAAGCGAATACTGCATTTTATAAAATGAGACTTGTGAAATAAATAAATGCATTTCATTCTTTTAGTTAGAAATAGAGATAAGAGATACTATCCGTTTCGAATAAAAATAAATAATTTTATGAGCTTAATTCACAGAATTTTATTCCGAATATAGAAAGGAAAGAAGAGAAAAAAAAATACGAATTGAAGAAGATGGGTTATTGAATACGTAGTACATTTAAAAGGCTATTTAAACAAAACATCTGTGTGAATTATGTAAAAAGAAATTACGATGATTAATTTTTAATCGTTTCTTCTTTATTGAAATACGTGAATTTTGCAGCTAGATGACTTTAAATTTATTTTTTCTTTACAAAGCAAGAACAAGAAATGTTTGAAAATGTCAAATTTGAATTATTTTCAAATATTTACTTCATTAAAAGCAGAATATTTTGATGAAGAATCAGAAGTTGAAAAAAAAAATTCCTGTTTTGTAAAGCTTTTTCCAATTATAAATATTTAGCAGGCAGGTAGAAAATTCGCGGAAAGCATCTTTTTTCGCAGATCTGAAAAATGAAATTCACTATACAATAAAAGTTCAAAGACTTATCGAAATTTATTATTATTATAACAAGAAAGCTCTTCCACTTTAATTACATGATCAGCAAAAATATTTATTACTGTAACACATCAGTAATTCTAAACAAACCTATACAAATATTCAGTTTTTCTTAATTAAAAAAACATGTCTTATTCTGAAGATATACGCTGAAATTCTTGATATTTTTATTTTCTGATTACATTTCTATCTAAAATTTATTTAACATTTATTTTAATATCGCCAATAAAATTGGTAATTTGAACGAAATTTCATTGGACTTAACACTGAGTTTTAAGAGCTCACAAGTGGTTTTATTATATTTTAAATTATTGTAAAGTATGTGTACAAGTTAATAACTTAAATATGCAATCACAAAAAAATTTAAGGTTGCAGAGCTCTTTTTAATGAGTTTAGAAAGCAGTAAAATTTATGGCAAGTAAAATATATATCATTCCTTCGGTTTTCTATTTTCGACATTTAAAAAAAAATGAAACGGTGTTTTTCTTGAAGAACTTTACTAAAAAAATGATAGGGTCTAAGTCTAATAAAGGCTTTGCCTTAAAATTGACATAGAAATGAATCTAATAGTGGCGTAACTTAGAGAGGTTTAATTAATTAATTTCGCAAGGTATGTCACAGCATGACCCTATTAACTGCGTATGTGAAAAAAAGTGATACAGCATTAAGCGAATATGTTCATCTATGGAAACATTAATTATCTTTCGCCATTTATTGAACAGATTATTAGCATATGAGAAATGAGAGCATCTAGAGGCCAAAAGGGTAATTCGGAAAGTTCTTATTCAAATCCTTGGCCACTTGAGTGGACGCGGAAAGCGAAAGTAGACCTCTTGTATTGAGTACCGTCTTCACCTACAAAATATCCCTCAAGCATAGAAGTTAATCTTACAAGATGTAATCAGGAAGACAAGGAATGCAGGACTTTCCTGATTCTCTTGTCTGCATGAATTAAATAAAACTTGTCTAAAAAATCAAAGTATTAAATAAGGAAATACTCTCGTATAATATATTCTGAAAGATTTAAGAAATGTGAATTTTCAAATGAAAGTCGTTGAGAAAAAGGTCATATTAAAAAATCCATAAATTGTTCGTTAGAATTTTATTTCTAGTTGATGCTTTTAAAAGACTGCTCTACAAATGCATAAAGTTTATGATCAATGAGTAAGAATTTCAAATAAATATTTTGATCGCTGAATATTTATTCAAATATGAAGAGTTTAAAATGTTGCAGGGAGAAATTTCAGAGTGCAGTAAGGCAGGCATTTTTTTCTGCTTATTTACAGACTAAATTAAAAATTTGACATAAATTTTGTCTTAATTTTAAGGAAGTCAACAAAGAGATAGCTTTTTTTTTGTTTCAGATTTCTTATATGAACGCCAGGAATAAATTACACCATTTTCAATTCTAATTCTGATTTAGTTTGACGTCCAGCTGATTATGATTGATTGAGTTAGCTTTAAGAAACTAGGGCTTTTAATCAATCCGGAACAATCCATTCCTGCCTTTTGAACGGAAGGAATTTCATAAATAGCAATGGTTTAGTTATCTCACCATTAAAGTAGAAAATACTCATCCTGCTTGCGTTTTTTAATTGTATCTTATTTATTTTTATTTAATCGTCGTTGAAACATCTAAGAATTTATTTGGAGATAATCTTCTCAGAGAATAAAAAAATTACGCATAAAACATACTAATAATGGCTGCGAGCTATGTACATGCCCCAAAGGTCGTTCAACTGCTGTTGCAATTGCTTCTATGATGAATAAAATTAGATTCAAAAGAGCACATACCTCTCCTCTTGATTATGATTCCGATTTCAGAGAATTACGTACGCCTCATAAATATATAGAAACATATTTTTTAGGTCTAATTAGATAATTTTTCGAAAGAAATTATTTTTAATGTGACTAACTTGGGATTCGGAGTGAAATGAAGTAGTCAGATAGGAAATGAATTTTTTAGGTATTAGATTAATTTATTTTTATTTTATAAACTCTGTACCATTGACTAAGACTTTAGCAGATATATTATCGATTAGGTGCTACAACCTTACATTTAATTCCCTTTAAATTTCTATTTCAAATTGTTTAACAAGGGTATTAACAAATTAAGAAAGCGTTTTTCGTAGCTTCATTAGGAGCTGAAGTAAAGATTATTTTTAATCCAACTAAAAACTGCCTCATTAGTAAGTTTGAGACAATTTTTTGAGAAAAAAAAATATCCAATATTTTTGCGGAGAACATATATTGCACTGATTTGCAAAAAAAGATTGATTGAAAAAAGAAAAAAAGATCGTAGATTGACTATTTTAATCCCCAAACTTTGTACGTTTTTTTTAATCTCTAGAACATTTAATGCCTGTAAAATTGAAAACTTTAAGAAAATGCTTTTCTTTTAACTTTTACTAGTGTGTTTATTCAAAGATTGGAAAATAATAAACTAATTCTTGAAACATTTTAAAGATATTTGATATTGAAATATATTTTTATGTATGTGTGTTATCCAAGATATAAATGCCTCTAATTATTACAAAAACTCTAACTACAGGAAGTATAATTACTGCTTTTATAAAATTTGCAATTACTTTGTTCTTTTAATTATACTAAGAAATTCAAATCTGATTATTTAAATTGCGATGAACATGAATTTTGTATTTTTTAATGTCCTTTTTATAAACTTGAATGCTTTTATTTTTGAGATACAACCTGGAGTTTAGATTTATTTATTTCATTTAGTATGAAGGCTTTTTCAAACCTGCTTCGATTTGGAAAGCCCTTTTCAATTATTGTTGTCTTATTTCAATTTTATTGATAAAAAAACCTTGGATATATATATTATTTCTTGTTATTTGAAATTTATTTCTGGAGAAAAACAGTTTATACTTAATAATACAGTTTATACTTATAATTCACATTTTAAACTTATATAAATTCAGGAGTGTATATGATAATCGGATGATAATATAATTATTTCGTCTTCAGTGATTGATTAGGAGTAAATGACGCCTGAGAAATGGTATTATTATTATTTGCATGCTTGTAAAATATATACCAGCCGTTTAAAAGCCGTTTAAAGTCTCCTGGTGCTCTCTAAGGCTCATCTTCCTCCCCCACCCGTGCTATAGTGTATAAATTATAATAAAAATACATATATTATATTTACTACCACACTGAAATCTTCTCAATTTAAAATAAATAATTTCATAGCTCATTGTATTTAGATTATATACTTTCCTTATTAAAAGTCATGCTGTAATTTCAAAGATAAGCAGAAAGAAATAAAGCCGTGATAGAAACTCTGGCTGCTTGAAAATGATATGAATCAGAAAATCATAAACAGAGCATTCCAAAATAAGAGCACGGGGTCTTTGACGATTGAGATGACAGTCATACGAAAAGGAAAAAGATATTTCCATTAAGTCAGAGAATAAGAAATTTCATTACAATAATGATTTATAGTCTCCTTAATGCATGCAAATGAAAAAAAGAAATAAATATAAAGGAATATAAAATATCAAAATGATAGGCAGGTGCCTGCAGGTTTCCTCAGTGAAATTTTAGTTGTTTTAGTAATCAGTTCTTTATGTCTGGTATTTAATTTCTTTTTAATAATTTTGGTAAAATAAATGACACATGCACGAAACGGAAATTCATGAATTATTCACATAAACCTGTTGTTCGTTCTCATTTCCACTACCTTTATTCATGTCATGCTTCAAATTATGCAGACATAAAATAAAAGGAAAATAAGTGAAATATGTTAACATCATTATTGTTATAGGTAATAGAAATATAAAGCTATCTTGAACTTTCGAGCGGCATATCAATTAGCAGTTTCGGAAACCAATAGTTCATAAGTAATTATTTATCTTCCATTGCTGAGAATGAGTTAATTGTTTTCAGTTCTATTAACAGAGGAAATGATTTAAAGTAATGCCAAGAAGAGAATAGTCTTATAACAAACAATAAAAGGTCTGTGTAGTTAAATATTTTTGAAACTGATTGTCTTGTTACTTCTTAAAAAGTTTTTTTTCATTTAATGGAAGATCAGTGAATGGCATGAGAACAATTACGCTTATGTTTGAAAGTAAAATAGTTAAAAAAAATTTCAGTTTCATATATTAATGACATAAACCACAGAAAAATATTTTAAGTTGGAAAAAATTATTTTATCAATTTGGTCAGATACTGTTTCTAATCCTGCGAGTGAAACTTATTTGTGGCTATTTATATCACAAAGAATAGTTTTTAATTCAATTATCTCTGAAAATTAAATAACAATGTGTCATAATAAAAATCAATCCTTCTTGATATTTAAGCCTCTAACACACTCTCTGCTGAAAAGAAATGAACAGTGCAAGTATCAATCTCTAAGTGTAGTATAAAAAAATAATGCACTGAATGCCAAATTAAAAAAAGTGATATTTCTGAAAATTACATTATATATTTTGTGATTATTCCTCATTTAGCAAAAAGGATAAAAAAAACTAAAAATTTTCAAAAAAAAAAATATTTTTTAATTATGCAGAAAATATAATTAAATAGTTCAAAACATTCATATATAATATTTATTAATTTAATAATTAGAAATCTCTCGATATTAGTTTTATTTCATTTATAAAATTTTCTAAAATCACCATTTCTTTTCAGTATCTAAATTTTACCATTTGAATAAAGTAGATTTACACTTACAAAGCAAACTTCTAACAAGTTTCCTTCATAAGTTTAATCGTAATCCTGGTAAGTTTTGATAAGAAAGAATAATATATTATTTTAGAATATTTATTAAGAAACTAAAGCTTTTGAAAATTGTTTTGACAATATGTAGATTAAATTCAAAGTAATTTTATAATATTTGAAAAACTTTCCTTTTTAATTCAAAATTTTTATCAGTACCTCGAGCTACGTGGTTGCGTTTCCCTTTTGAGAGTAAACTTTACTGAAACTTTAAACTATTTATTATGTAAATTTTGAAATTATTTTACTATTGAACAATAATCAAATAAAGCATAAATATTGGATGTTCATATTTTATAGAGGTCATTTAATCGCATCCATTACTTATTTTTATATTAAAGTGGTTTAATGAAAAAAGGATTAAAATGAAGCAACTGAAGTCCTGTGGAAACCACAAAAGAATTTAATTCCTATAAGCCTTCTACATCTTTCCCCATTGGAAATGTTTGTAGAATGACATATCATGAAGTTATATAAAACAAGAAATAGAATGTTTGGAAATCACAACAATACTGAAATGACAGGTACGACCGCCTATTGACAGTTGAGATTCGAGTCGAAGTTAAGAACTGAAAAGCCATATAAAAATTTTGAGACTTTTTTCTCTCTATGAATTTCTTGTTTACTCTTTTTAGTGGTAAGAAGAATTTTTTAACTATTCTACTTGAAGAGTTATCAGTTACAAAAAATGATAGCTAAATTGAAAAAATTTCCATAAATAGAATAGTTAATAAATAAGTTAAATGAAAAATTAATACAACAGATTATAAAAGCGAGAAAATTTTCTAATCTATCAATTATACTTCTAGATATTCATACCAAGCCTTAAAATTAATAAAAACAATGACTTTGTTAACAAAAAATAGGAAGTCATGAAATCTAAGCGTAAAATATAAATATTTTCCAATTGAATTCATTGATATTCTTTCCGGAGACTACTACATTTGAACTTTCAAATATGTTGACCTTTCATTAAACGTGTGGCAAATTTATTAGCTGATTTCATCAGATCACATTAATTATCGAGCGCACTCAGGAAGCATACTAAACATATCAATAGATAGCTAGGATAAAAGAATGGGGAAATATTTAATGCAATTTCTGCTCTGGAATGGCTTATAAATTGCGCTTCGTGCTAAAAAATGTAGGTACTTCAGGACGAGGACAACCTACAGGATACCATATTTTTCATAAAACCAAATAGTGGAATATTTCGTAGTAATAAACTGGCATGAAATAGCTTCATTTCATTGAGAAAGAAAGAAAAAAACAATGGAAAAGTAGGACTTGAAGAAGACTTGAGCAATTTGGCCATTTTTTTCTTCTGAAGTGTTTATTCCCATTATTTCAGAAAATTTCCTTTTCATGCTTTTCTTTTTGATTTTTCGCAATTCTTGATGTTTAATCCTCGACCTAGTTTCGATAAATTGAGGCATTTTTTTTTCTTATGAAGGTAGTGAATGAATTTGGAAACTTAAGACTGTGGAAAAGCGCAAAATAAGGATTGTTTGTTGATTCTGTAAAATAAAAACAGAATTTATTACGAATCATCTTTATGTATTCAACATTCAGGAGCTTTTTCACTTTTAAAATATTTGCATGAAGAAATACCATGTATTTGTCTCTTAGATGGGAATATAGAAATCAAGAACAGTTTCCTTTTTTCAGTTTTGTTGTTTCAATTTTTGTTCCATATTTATTCATTTTCTAAACTCGCAAGCTATAGTCAAATACTTAACATCAATTTTTGTGGTAAAAAAATTAATTAAGAAATTAAATATTAAATTCTTTTTATTATTTAGCGTTTAAATTAAAAGTTAACCTTATAGAAGCTTTTACAGATTTAAAAACTAATAAAGGTAATGTAATCTATTCAAAACACAATATTCAGATTATTTTTTTAATTTAGAATAATGATATTAAGTAAACGTCTTGCAATGTCTTTTGGATAGATAAAAAAAATTCCATTCTGGAATTCTAAATATTTATTAAGGTTTAATTAAAGCTCTAAATTTATTGATTGGATTTAAAAAGATATTTTTCTTTTCTTAGAAAATAAGATGTTAATGTACTAAGTATGAATAAATTCTTGGGAATTTGAATAGCAATGCTATTTCACAGATACGGTTACGATCTTTTAAATTTTTATCAAAAATATATTTTGAAAAAAGTTTAACCTTAAATGATACGTTATAACAACCGATTATTTTTAATTAGTATTTTTATTAATTTTTAAAGAACTCCTTTTTCTTTTTATAAAATTTGTATTTCTTATAAATATTACAACATATTTTCTTTTATAATTTTTTTTATAAATTCCACTTCACAAATAATGGATAGTTGTATTCGAGCAAGGACAGAGTTGTTTCAAACAAGTTTTCCTTATCTGTAGAAACTTAATTTTTTTATACTACTGCTAATACCTTAATTGCTAGAATTTACTATTTTAAGGGCTATAATCATTTATTACATTAATACACCTAATATGGTATTTGCAAAGTATCATTGAGTCGACATAAATTCCTGTCTCACATCATGTTGATATTGTGTTAAGGAAAAACTCCTTTGAAGGCCAGGGTTACTTCAAGACTGAAAGACAGTTGTCATTTAGACACCATTATCTTCAGAAGGTTTCCTACTTTAATTAATGCTTTTATATAGTTTGAACTTGTAATAAAACACGCCCATGAAACTCAGTTCAAATTCTGCTTTTGTGAAGCGTAGAGACCTTGGTGATTCCAAACAGAAACAGCAACACGACAGAAGAGTGTTGTTAATAGTTATATTCAATAGAGCAAATCTTATTCAAGGTTGAATTATTCTTTTCCTGGACTTTATGTATAAAGATAAGATCGTCGATCTTGAACTTTCACCACGTATAGAAATGAAAAATGGTGAAATTCATAGAATTACTAAGCTAGAAACTTAGCCGGAATAGGTTTCAATTCTATTGTTCAAAAATACCTTATTATTTGTCGCAACAAGTAATGCTTTAATCCTTAGACTGTATTGAAAATGAATCATTAGAGATTTCCTTTTCATTATATAGTAATTTTTGAAAAATTCTTTTTCATTAATTTTATGACTGAGTGAGTTCTAATTCGATTGAAGTATTTTGATATTAATTGAAGTATTTTGATATTAATTGAAG
>JAOUZG010039001.1:17043-31728 GCA_026289955.1 Argiope argentata | reverse complement strand
TTGAAGTATTTTGATATTAATTTGATATTAATTGAAGTATTTTGATACTAATTGAAGTATTTTGATATTAATTGAAGTATTTTGATTTTAACTCATAATTAACTAATTTCAGATAGTCTTTTTTGCATATCGATTGTATAAAAGTCGAACAGCTTTGAATGCCTCGACAAATTGGATGCAAAATAGACGTAATGACACTTCCTTTTTAGAAGTTTATTATGCTAAGATATATGATCAATTTTAATAAATTTCTGTTTGATATAGTCTTTTATTTTAAATATATATTTGTGTCATTGTGCTGCTATTTTTATGCTAATTTTTTGAATAATTTTATACTATTAAATTATTTTAAAAAGCTATAACAAAAAGTCTTTTCTATATAACAATATCTTACATTTAACTTTTCTTTAAAAGCTCCAAAAACGTAAACCAAATGGCTAGATGATAAGCTCTTTGTTATGAATATCCTTTTGTAAAATTTTAAATAATAAAGAAAAGAATTACTTTTATTTCTTAGATGTAGAAAATGAAGATGATTGCCACTGAAAATTCTAAAGAAATTTTCAGAATCTTTTTCAGTTAAATTTGAATCTTTTTCAGAGAAAAAAATATTTGAGAATTATTTAAATATTTTAAATGATAAAGTGATTAATTTGTACAAACATAAGTACAGATTTTTTTTAAAACGAAAAATCCTGAATAATATTTAATAGACGAACTTCCAGTTTACGTTTAAAATGTTTATAATAATATGACCTAATGTTTTTGAAATAATTGTTATTTTCCTGTATTTGATTATAAAACTTACATTGTTACCTCATATTTATTTTTTCTACCTGCTTCTCAGTGTAAATCTTTATTGCCACTCTATTTTCAGTAAATCTAACTTAAAACAAACTCAACTGATCTATCATGGCACATAAAAAGACACGATGAAGTGTTAATAATCGTTTGCATCTGCATATTTTGGGAGCTAATGTATAATTAATAATCCCTATCAACATTTTTTTCTTTTTCATGAGCAAAATTTTTGCATATATATAAGAGAATACGTCAATGAAGATAAAATAATTAATTTCTAAGTTCTTGAGTAAAATGGCTTTTTATTGTCTTCTCTAAATTTCCTTTCCTTTCATGTTTGCTCACACACCGTTTTATAAATCATATTCTTAGAATTATATTCATATCGGAAAATGAACGTTTTTGAACGGTCCGACAAAGAAACAAGTCATAAAAAGAATATTTTAAAAATTCAATAATCTTAAATCTTTTTAATATAGTATTACGTGAAGCATTTTCTATCGCTATCATGAACACATATTTTTATTTATTACTTCGCATTTGACACTATTTAATATTCTCAGGTTTGTGAAAATACAACCCATGCGTTAAGAATGAGAAAAAAAATATCATTTCTTGTACAGACTTCTCCCTAAAAGCTCGAATTATATGCTTTCCAAACAAATAATAACTTTATATTTTGTTAACTGACTTGTTTTCTTCTGGTTAAAAAATAAATATTTGATCCAGTTACGAAAGAAAATATTTTTAGAGAAACATTATTCATGCAAATTGCATTTAGCGCACGTTGAATTCTTTCATGAAATCAAGCGACAAGAAATAAAATGTGCAGTTTATTTTCAAGAATAATTTTAATTTTATGATTTGGTAGTGGTTTTCAGTATACTCATACCTTGATCTCATTATCTATAATAAAAATATAAACATCAGCGGCAATGAATTATTGCATAAAATTCATTCATCCGTAAATCGACACCGTTGAACTGTAAAAAATATGGAAAACCACATGCACATTACTTTGCATAATAATGAGATTTAAGTCGTAATCACCATATTACTTTTTTTTCAAATGAAAAGAAATTTAAACAAGGCTATTAGCATGCCATTTAGATAACTTGAATAGAAGAAAGATAAAAATTTTGACTATTGTAAGAGAGTTAAATGGAAAAAAAAAAACGCAATTAAAATTCAGGATGTTCTTCTGATTGATAATGGAAACCAGTAAACGATATTTAAGTAATTAAGATTCACGATATGTATGCTGTTAATAATGGAAACCAGTAAACGAAATTGAAGTAATTAAGATTCATGATATGTATGCTGTTAATAATGGAAACCATTAAAAGAAGTTTGAAATAATTAAAATTCAGACTTTCAAGCTAATTGTAATAACATGAAAAACGTGCGTTATATGTAAAAATTCGAGCATCGTTTAGCTCATTAGAATAAATTATCTAAATACTGTTGATAACTTGCTTAAACTTTTATAGATATTTGAATCAAAAGTGACCTTGAATCAAAAAATATTATAATATGAATACTTTATTTATCAATTCAAATTATTCTTTTTACGGTACGTATATTTCATCACAGGTATCAAAAGATTTTCTTCATCTGAATAGAAAATCCCAAATTAAATATTCTATAATCTATTGTCGCATTATCGATTGAGAATCTGCATTTAAATTGCATTTTGGAATTAGAGAGCCTGGTGAAATTAAAATCCAACAAAAAAAGAGCCTTATTTTAAAAAATTACCAAAATTAAATCTTGATAGATGTTCATTTGGGTCTAAAGCCATGACCGATCAATTGATGAAAGTATACTGGATGGCTGACTCACGAGGATAATGGATGGATATTGATTACGTAAATATGGAACATATATAGAGAGTTAGGTAATTAATAAATTATGTTTAAATTTATTTGATATTTTCGAGTAAGATGATTTTTTTCCTCACATTCAGAAGATAATCGAATTTATTTTTGTAACGCTTCATACAAGAGTTTTACCTGAGAGAAGTTTTGTTTTCAATTGTCATTATTAAGATTTATTCACTCTACATTATAAAATACTGCCTGAAAATATAGACTAAAAAGGTTTTAATTTAAGAAAAATATAAAATTTACAAGCCAACTTATTCCTCTATTGAATTTTGTTATATTTGTATTTTTATTCGTTTAACGTCAAATTTCTATCGCTCCATATTTATTTATATATTCTGAATAGATAGTTTCATGCACTTTTTTTCAACTGGGAAATTATGACCAAGTCATTTTCAACAGCTACCAATAAAAATAAACATATTTCAGGAACATAAAGGAATTAGTATATGAAATTCAAAATGTTGAAATTACAAGGCTGAGCTAAACACGTAAAAAATTTGAAAAAAAATGCTGAAAGTTTAAATTTCAAAAATATTTTTTGTTACAATTAAATTAAAAAAAAATCGAATTCCTAATAAAAAGAAATCAAATATTTAACAATAAAAATGTAAATTTAAAGTCATTCTCATGTTTATAATACTGATTCGAATTCAAAACTACAAATAATGTTTTCCGAAAACCAAAAAAAAAAAAAAAAGAACTAAGTGTAACTCAATATTTAATTTTCAAATTAGAATGATTACTATAACATACATTTTTATTATTACGTTTATTTTACAAGCAAGCAAATTTATCCTTTTATACATGAAAATAGTAAATAAAATAAGCATTTTTTTTGCAAAATCTTGAAATTTTAAATGGCTAAATATATAAATAATATACATATACGAGAAACATTTATATATTAAAGACTAATTTTATTTTTATTCTGTTTTAAGACTATATATTCAATTGGATTTAATGTTAAAATAAACTCCGAATAATGCATAAGGAAGCTAAATAATGAATAATTTCTATGAATATTAATCTATTTAAATATATTCTTCAAAAAAGTAATTACTGTTACTTTCATGACTTATATCAGCATAAAAGTAATCATTTTTTCAAATCAAAAAGCCAGAGAATCGTATACAACAAGTAAATAATTATAATAATAAAAATTAAGGTGTAAGAAAGAAGAAGGAAAAGTAACTTGGACTTCTTTTCTTTTCAAAATAGAATTTCTCATTCTTCATTAACAAAAATATTTGAAGGTTGTTTTAACATTATATCAGAATAATTTCTATTGAATATTTTCACATAGAAGTAAGAGCAACTAAGAGCTTTAACTGCTACTTAATGATGGCATTCTTTCAACCAGTTATCTTAAGCTAAAAATTTTAAATATTCATCAATGAATAAATATATAATGAATATAGAAAGTGTAATATTTAATCAGGATAGCTTAAAAACTGTATATTGAGTGGCATCCACAAGTATGGATATTTAAGCAGCTTGACATTTTATTTGATGTTAACACTGTTTTGATGTAACACATAAAAAATACTTATATCAAACTATATCGCTACTTAAATGGTTTTCTTTCCTTTTCCTAAAACGAACTGATGGCCTGAAAAAAGAACATTTATTTCCCGCATAAATGTCTTTCGCTTTCTTTTAATTCCGAAGACAAAAGATAAGAAGGGGGCAAAAGAGGAAACTCCCTCCAAGATAGATTTACCTTAAAATTTATTCTTTAGAAAGAAAATTTCGAATATATTTATTATATTTCAGATAAACTAACAAGTTTTCAAAAATATTCGATTATTGCATTCGAGATTTATATTTCTTTCTCGGGATACAAAGTTGAAATACTTAAAACATTTAATTTTCTACATAAATCATATTTTCGGAAACGAAATGTTTAGAATTTAAAAATGGAATGTTAGAATTTAAAATTAGTTAGAAATATTTGAATTTAAAATTAGTTTTTAAGATAAAGACCGAAGAAAGATTGATAAATCAATGGCCTACAAAAGATTTCGGACGATGCGAAGATGAAAAGTCCAGAAGAAAGATACTTACATTTTCTTGGTTTGAGAGGTGACACAAGGTGGAGAAGGGATGTTGTAGTCGATTGATGCAATAAGGTCCCACAACAGCGGCTATATACCTAGAGATCAAAACGTCAAGGACCTGTTACTGGCGATTTTCTTAAACCGGTTTCGCTTTCAAGACTGCATGTGGTTTTATTCTTTTAGTTATTATCCCTGTTTGTTTTTTGGGACGTTTTGTGAAAGTAAAATTCTGCAATCGAAGCTACTCTCTTGGAACGGGTGAAATGAGCAGCCTAGGTTTACAATTGTAATTACTTGTCCAAAAAAGAAATTTATGGAATAAAAATACAATTGAAGGGAGAAGTAGGCATTTCTTTCCTGGTTAAAATAAGCATTTCCTTTCCTTTCTTTTCTTTTTAATTATTCTCAAAAATACAATATATTCAAAAAATTATAACGCCTTCAATATCTTCATTATAGCGAGAGATATTTATCATTTGGATCATAAGAGAATGTTAAAAGTAATTTTTAAGGATATCTATTACATTTACTCACTTTTCTCAATTACGTTTGACATACGAAAATTATTATAAATTCATGATCATTATGTTAAAAAATGAAATTATATTAAATATATTTCTGCTCCAAATTCTTAATGCATGAATATAGGAGCTGTTCGTACACTTTATACACAACTTTGATATCATTTAAATCCATTTTTGAATAAAATTTTTGCTCTTCAAATATTCTATCTTATTGCTTTTCTTTTTCACTATCATTTTGAATTTTGATATTGCTCTTATTTATGCCCAAGATAATTAAAATAGGTAGGAATTTTTTGAAATCAAAATTATCTTCTATAGCAGCTTATTTGCTTGTAATCTGTATTATAGGCATTAGATTAGTATCCATTTTCTCGTTTAATTTTTTTTCAAGAATTTATTTGTGGTTTTAGATGCATTGCTGCTTATTTTATCCTTTCAGAACTCTATGGTTTGATGGGTATGTAGACAAGTAAAATGAATTTTTTATTTGAACACTATTAATAAAATATTATTTTTTTAATATACATGATTTAAAATTCTCTTTTTTCGTATCGTCTTATATTCCTTTTTTATTATATACAAAACCGACATAACCAGCAAATTCCTTTTCAAAAGTTTGCTAAAATTTTTTGTATCCATTTCAAAATTTTTTCTACCTTATGATAATAATTTTTTTTATCGTAATCGGTTAGATATATCAAAATTTCATTGAATGTTGCAACATTTTTTAGCCGGTAAATATTTCTTATTCAGAATCCTGCATCGATATCTAAAATTGGCTGCCTTTACAAGAGAAAAATAGTATGAGCTATGCTAAAGTAGTAAAAGTTATTTATAATTTTCAAATTTATTTATTTTTATTTAGTTATTTTATATATAGCAAAAAGGAATAATTTCATTATTAAATATTATTTTTTTTAAGTGAAAGTCTTACCTTAGAAATACTGGTACAAGTTCCTTGTTTTATGGATATTTTTCTGGAATTCTTTTCTTGAAGTACTTTCCTTTATTATTAACAATTATAATTATTCTATCTATAGATATACATCTCCATGACTTTCACTTGAATAATAAAATACGAATACTCCTCTTTGAAGAAAAGAAGGTAAGGTTTTCCATTTTATTTGCAGTTAAAAAACTATTGCTTTTTTGCAATTAAAAAACACTATAATATGAGATGATAATTTAAAATCTTAAAAGTTAATTAAAAATAAAAACGTTTTAAAAGTAGCCATTTTTTGCATAGTTCATTAAAAACATTCCAATTATTTACTATCCGTCTTTTTAGCTACTTGAAATTTTCTATAAATAAATATTTATGTATTTTCTTTTTAGTATATAAAATTAATAGTAAATCTTACAGTCTTAGCATATCAGTAGGTATTTTAGAAATTAATTCAGATTTTGAATTATAATTTATAAAAGTTTATATATTATGTTATGAATCTATTATTAATTAACGATTTGCTTTAGACATTTTACATTGTATACTTTACAGTTTTAGTAGTTAAATTTTTTTTTATGAAAGCAATATAAAATTCCTAACAAAAAGACTTTCGTAAATCATTTAGATGACTTGTGAATACTGAAATAAGAATGAATTAAATTCATAATTTCTTAATTTAATGCATTTTATTTTACAGAAAGAATGAAATTCAGAATTTAGATAAACATAAAGAACACAACTGAATCTCCAGTAAAAACTAACAAGTATTTTCATTTAGTTGGTAAAAGAACTTCAGGGTATTCACTGAAATGGGACAATGCATTTAAGTTACAAATTGCTGCATCTGAAATTAGTAGAATATCTTATGATCTTTAAAACTGTATCCAAATGTGATAATTGGGTATTTTTGCTACGTAAAGAATATTGATTGTGAATATATTTATTATTTAATAAATTCATAAAAACATTATTGGAAAAAGACGTGGTTTCAACAATTCTTTTATACGACTGTTTTATTCTAAACAATATAATGAAATTCATTCGTCAGAAACGATTACAATTCCGATACCTTAAAGAATCAAAGGAATAATTTTAAAACTCTTAATTTATTCAGATAATTGTGCTCGTGACCGCAGAGATAAAGCCTTTGTTTTTAAAAGGACAATTGTCAAAAGTAATTAAATAAGATTTAAGAAATTTTCCTCTTCTTTCAATATCTGATTTTAGATCCTCTTTTTTTAGCAATTAGTATTAAGCATGGAACAAATCTGTAAGTAAAAAAGAAAATTTTCGGTGAAGTTTATCATATGCAAACAATAATGATATTACCTTATTTAAAGTGACAGCTCTTTCCCTTTCTACGTGGCTTTTACTTATAAGTTTATGCACGTACAGAAAAAAAGTGTTGCATAAAAGTTTAATGCTGTTCTGATATATAAAACAACAATGCATCTGATCATTTGAGTCTTAAATACAGAAATATTCTTTCTTAACATAGTACTATATAAAAATAATAATAGGGACGCAACGCATAATGAATTTAACGCCTGATTAATTTAATTACTTTTTTATTCTTAAAGATTTCATAAAATATAAAGAAAATAAAATCTGAGATATTTTGAGTTTTATTTGCTGTAATTAATGTAACTAATAAGAAATGGTTTTGTGCAATATTTGTGCCATTTTAATAGTTATACGATTACTAATAATTTGCTCTTTCTTTCATCAACCTGCTGGTTGCGAATAGAAGCTTAAGTTGCCCTCATAAGGTGTTTCATCAGTCGTTGTAGCTAGGTCATTTGGTAAGGGCTCGAGTAAAAATTGCAATGCACGTATCTCTTAAACTTAGGCAAATTTTTAAACAAAATTAAGGAATCCTATTTTTATAAGAGAAGGAAATGCTGTATATTTTATTTTATCAGCAATTGTGCGCTGTTTGAATCTCAGTCACAGTAAGTGAAACAGAACACAAGAATGCAGTCGCGAAGAACACATTATTTAGCAAACTAAGAAATATTTTTAAAAATTATCACATAATTATTTGCAAATAGAACCGCTTTTAAAGAATCTTAATAATATTTGTTAATGTTGATGTTAAATTAAATCTAGTAGCATTACCCTTATCAATAGCAAATTGTACGATATTATTTTCCAATAATGCTTTGTTCCGGGGAATCGAAGTTGCTGGAAAGATTTTTCTATCGCTACGTAAAAAATCATATTTATATGAAACAACGAAAGGAAGACTCTTGATATTATGCATGTAAACAATGAGCAGTTATTTAGCAGCTAATATTTTGTATAAGTTATGTTTCCTTTGATAATCTTTTAACTGATTAATATATATTTATTATTATTTATTTTTTTCAACTTTTATTTATTACTTATTTTTTAAATAAAAATTTACAAAAGATGTACTATTATAATATGTAGAATCAGAAACCTGTTTGTATCATAAGTATATCTGTTCTATATGAAAATATTTGCTAAATAATAATAAAATTTAAAGAAAGAAAGTAAGAAAATAATATATTGATATTCTGAAGCTAAATTTTAGTAATACGACTGCAAATTAAAAGTACATCATTTTTACAGGAAAATATCTTTTATTGCACAAGTATATAAATATCATCAGGTAATATAATTATAATGATAATATAATGTACGTCGATCACACTTAGTTGGATATAACGAGGATTTAATTCAGCTAAATTAAAATTTAAACATCTTATTCAGTAAGATCGACATATAAGCCTGCAAAGGGAGAAAAATATTTTAACTCTTAAGCATGTAACTCTGAAAGTTTATAAGTTAAAAAATTGTATTTTGTGTAGATTTTACTATGCAAAGAATATTAATCTTAAAATAGCACCAGCATTGATTATGTTGCATATTAAATCATGGATTTGAATATAACTAGTTATTTTATTCCCACTTCTTTTCTGTAATTTTGTTTTAAGTTTTAAAAACAATTTAAGGTCCCAAGAAGTACCAGAGGGGTGACCATGACCAATTTTTGTTACAGTGATGCATTTCCTCGTCATTTTTGACCTTTTCTACGCTTCACCTCATATGATAACTGTGTTGTGAAATCCTCTTTATCTACGATCAGCACGAAATACTTGAGTCATATAACTATATACACAATAATACAACACTTAAATATAAAGTATAATAATTTTAATTCCTCACTTTGTTTAACATTAAATTTTTAAGTAATAAATCCTCATTAACTTTACTATCAATGTTTTTATTAAGACATGCAACAAAGTTTGTCTCTAAATACAGACAGACAACTAAATTATAAAAAGTATAAATAGGCAGTAATTTATTCATTTGATGGCTTTGCAATTGAAATACTTACAATAATATTTAATATTTTAAATAAATTTTGCAATGATTATTTATTAAAATTTTAACGCCGTAGCATTGCAAGAAAGAGATGATTTCATTAAAATATTTTTATGTTTTTAGAAAGTATAATTATTAGCTTCAAATATTCAATGAGGTTGTTTCATTTGGCGCCCCAATCATATTATTAAGTAACTGTGCAAGACTTCTAATATCTAAAATCAGCTGTTTCCGAAATGAAATATGTGCGGCACATTTTGAAGAGCAAGACATAAGCACGATCGATCGATATTCTAATCGATAACTGCTGGTCTAACATGCCACCAAAAACTCGATGTCGGGGATGCATTCTAAAAAGTTGAAATAAGAAGAGAAATTATATTCAGTAAAATATAGTAAATAATAATAGGGTAATAATTTATAAACACAAATATTTTCACAGATCACCTTGAACTTTAATACGCTTTGAGTGATTTTTAAAAATGTACAACAAATTAGTCTCCAGAAATAAGTAATATAATTCAAATATTCTTGTATATCATACATATCAAAAGTAATGGAAATTTCATTCTATATACAACCAAAATCATTACTACAAATAATAAATATTTTAAATTAAATGTATTTGTCAAATGAATGATGTGATATTTGCCCATCAAAAAGTTTTAATCTTTATTTTTTTGAATCCTATGTTCATAACTATTTTAACTAGTTGCTTTCTCTTAAATTTAATTCTCTCAAAAAATAAAAAGTTTAGGTAACCTTTTATTTTTAATATCGATTAAAAGTTATTAATACCCTAGTCTGGGGCTACTCATGTTACACTTAGTTTTCTTTTCTTGAAATATTTTCCCGTTAACTTTTTGTTTAATTTCTATTCGGTGATTCTTTGAGGACTCCACTTGTCTTAAAATATATACAAATCAACATGTTCATTAATAAAAAAAAATTAAAATTTTAGTTAGACACGCGTATTTTAAGATTCTAGGTGTATGATTATGAATTTCAATAAAATAATTCATTATTATTATTTCAATAAAATAATACCCTAACAATATTTAAGTAAAATAATTCACTATCATTATTTCAATAAAATAATTCACTATTTTTATTACTCACATAATTTCTAAAAATTAAGTTTAAGATGCTTGAATTATTTATCAACTCTAAATGCTAAATCATGAACAATTTGGAACGTAAATTCGATCTGCATATTTTTATTTTTACGAACAGTAATTACTTATTAAACTATGATATATTTGTATTTTTATTATTAGCATATATATTCAATAAATTACAATCTTGTTTTTAAATACATAAGCAATTGCTTTTTATTTCATTTAATATTCTCTTAACCTTACGAGTAATTGTTATTCAATCAATTGTAAAATACATTCGAAGTGAAGTGAATTTTTTCCTAATAGCAATATGATACTTATTTTAAAGCAATACTTATTTTTAATGTTCGCTCTTTTAAGTGTATTTTTCTTTGTAATTGCAAAATGCGTTTTACAGAAGTCTTAAAAATATGGATTCAAATTTAGATAATGTTGAAATTTTTTTAAAGTACTACAACGCATGTTAGAATGCAATAATATAGATAGGATTTCATATTATGTAGTACTATATGGTGATCTGCTGGTTTAGCAAGATTAATTGCTGTTAAAAATTTCATTTAAATATTTTATGTAGTTTGCTCTTGATGGTTTTCTCAATAAAGTATTTTTAAACTTAAAATTTGACTGACGTGCAATACAATTTTTAGTCTTGCAACATTCCACTCACAATGAAAAGTATCGCTCTAGCGTTTTGTCATTCACCTAAAGTTTGAGTTTGAAGAATGGAATTTTGAAGAAGGCATTTTTTTTATGGTAGATTGTAGCAAAAAACAAAGAGTTGAGGTCGGAAATTTTTACGAGGTTGAGTGTTATCCCCTTCCTCTCTAACCTTCTATTCAGCTTTTTTTTTAAATTTTGTTTTTGACAATTCCTTTTTTCCCTGTTAGTAGATCCCGTTTATTAATCGGATTTTAATGATTAAATTTAATTTGAGTACTTGTGAACATAATGTATAGAGAAGAAAAAAAGTTTAGCACGAAAGAGAATTGCTCGATGGAAGCCGATATTGTTAGTTGTATTATATTAAAGTCTCGTTTTAAAGCAACAATATGGGACGGATGATTTTTCTCTGTGTATCCAAATGCAACTGTAGTATGTCAGTATCAATAATGGCCTCAAATTTTTCAAGAGGGAAATTTCAATTCTGATGAAGAGCCTATAAGTGGCGGCCAAGGCCAAAGATGAATTAAGGGTACCATTCATCTGAAATCCGTATATAACTAGTCAGGATATAGCTGAGAGTTCCACTGTATACAATCAACAGCAAAAAAGCAGCTGATAGTGAGTTTATTAAATAAATCTTATCGTACTGATTTACAGGTCCTACACGAATTCTTAGCTCAACCTCTTTCCACCAAGTATCACTTTGGCCACACGAAACGAAGTAAAAACTTTTTAAAACAAACTGGGCCTTATAATACAAAAAAAAAAGAGATCTTTTGATTAAAGCTATATGAAACGACAGTGGCCGTATTCGAGACAGAAGCTCAATAGCTTACTTAAGCCTAAATGCATTAAAAAAGGTTTCATTCTGATTTTGGTTAGGTATTGGGGATACAGTAATTAGATAATAATCAGTTTACTCCTACATACATGCATTGTTTTCTCCTGATTGATTAAAAATAGGTTTTAACCGGCAAAAAAATCTACCTTAATCAAAATGTGGAGTGTGATTTTTTACAAGACAATACTCGATAGCATACTGCCCAAATAACTATGCAAAAATTTAGTGCATTGGAATAGATTTTTCCTTGTCCGCCATACAGAATAGAAACAAATTTTGAGATAATACCCTAATTAGATCACTACAGAACTTTTTTAAGGTTTAAAATTTCCACTTATCAAAACTACATTGTTTTCGCTACACTCTAAAACAAAAATCTGTTTTCATTAGATCATTTCAGACTGAAGAAACCTATCTGATAAACAGGGAAAATTATGAAATTTAAAATTGTTTTAAAAAGTTGTTTGAAAATAAAATTAGATGCTCTTTTTGCTTTCAGATTAATTTTTTGAAGGCATATTAATACTGCCTGTTTTAGGAAGTAAATATTTTAGTAAAACTCACAAGAGAATGCAAAACTTTATTACTGATTAAAAGCAAAAGGTGTATAAACCAAAATAATTTCTGTCTATATTTCCATTCTGCCGAATCGAAATAACAGGAAGTAATTTCTTGTGAATGCAATGAAAATAAACATCTGAGTTGATAGATTGGTGATAAAAATGTTCTCTAAAAGAATAGATCAAGTTATTATTATTTTAAAAATTTCTAAAATACTTTATGATGACTAATTTTATTTTTTATTGAAATTCTAGTTAAAAGTATTTCTTTTAAAATGTTATTCCATCCTCTTTCTGTGATATTTTTCCTTCTTGAAAGAAATGTCGACATTTAAACTGCCCATGGGGAAAGGAGGTCCCATAAAAGTATGATGCACTCTAATTATAAGTGTCAAATTTTTCTATCTGTAATTTAAAGGATATAATCTGTCTTTGATATAATAAAAATATCGTTTATATCTTTTAGAGTTTCATAATGGACCTTAATTATATCCTCTAATATTACATCAGACGAAAAAGAATACTTTGATTTATGTCTCATAAATAAAAAGATATCAGCAATCGAATTTGAAGAAAACTATGAATGTTCTCAAGAAAGAAAAAACTGCCTTAAACAAAATTCTCACACGGTTGAAACATGGGAAGCGTTCATAAAATGCATCGCTTTTTTTAATATGATTGCAAGATAGAATGAAAACCAAGAGCGCATTGCACGAAAACCTGTCCATAGCTGCAATGATACTGAAAAGAAAATTTATAAGCTTTAATAGAACTTGTTTGCACCAATGTATTTTGATTCGTAGAAAGTTAGAGGAAGTAAAAGCAGCGGGTTTTTACCGGGCATATATCTTTTGAGAAGCTCTGTAAAATCATTAAAAAGTATTTAAAAACAATGCATACATAATTGAACAAATTCTTATGTTCTCTTGAGCAATTTGCATTCGAATTGTCACCAGGATGGAAATAACGAGCTGGATTTTAGACACAGATATGAGAGATATTGCGTCACTGAAGCACAATTTTGTTAGATGACATTGATTGCAACTGGAAATACCAAAGGTTATCTCATTAAAAAATTGTTAAAAAATTATGAAAAAAGCTTAGTCGAATATGTTGCTTAAATTTCCTGAATTAAATACGACAGTACAATCAGCTCTTTATCGTCACATAAAGGTATACGAAGAAATAAAAAACAAAGCAGAAACATGACTAAAAGAAATGATTGGATTACATTTTATTTATTATTATAAAGTGTGAGTTCATGTGACTCTATATTTAGGGTCAATATTCAAAATAGTTTTTATTCCTTACAATGATTTTTTTATTTGAAAATACTGATGAAAATGAATTCGATCAAACAAAAGTGCTCTTTTTTTGTGTGTGTCTCGAGTGAAATTTTTTGAAACCCTTATTTAATATGTTACTATATTTTAGTAATTTCTCTTAATAAATAAGGAAAAATATCTTTCACTGAGTCAGAGCATGCGAAAGTTCTTGAAATTATGTGGAAAATTTTGTACATAGATCTGAATATGATTATAACTATTTTTTTAAAAAATTTATCTTACATTTTATATAATGATGTATATATACAGGGTGTTGCCGAATTCAACCGACAAATTCAAAGAAGTAATAGTCGGTATCAAGAGGATAAAAAATTCCTATGCAACAGAAGGTCCCAAAAACGTTTAGTAAGTGAAAATTGCAAAAAAAATGGGGAGGCCGAAAATTCTTGGAAATTGTAAAAAATTCATTAAAAAATAATGTTTCTACCATGAATTTTTTTAAGTGAAAGCACGTTCTTAAAAGTTTTTTCGTGCCGTTAGTATGACGATTTGATAATCCAGGGAGTCGTAAATTACTGAAAACGAAAAAGTAGTTTAGAACACTTATCTACTTATATATATATATATATATATATATATATATATATATATA
>JAOUZG010038998.1:6265-24342 GCA_026289955.1 Argiope argentata | reverse complement strand
GAGATTCGAACTTAAGACCAGCAAAAAATATTATTTCGCAAGCCGCTTTAACCACCACGCCACACATTAGCTGAGAGGTTGATGTTTGTTTAGTTCTTAATAAGACCATAAAATTTAAATTTTTTAATACATTTAAAACCTGGTCTAAAACAACAATGCTAAGAAATATGTGGTCTTCTGCGCAAGTGCTTGAACTTGACACTTAAAAATGAAAATAAATCTATAAATATTTTACACTATCTATAATTTTTTAATTATGCTTTTTTGGAAAAATTCAGAGTAAATATAGAATTGGTATTTAATATATTATTTGAAAAAAAATATGGAACAATATATAGAGAGCAATTAAGCGGTTTCGAGATTCGAACTTAAGACCAGGAAAACGTGACATTTCGCGCAGTCACTCTAACCACCAGGCCACACATTAGCTGAGGGGTTTTTAATTCATTAGTTCTTAATAAGACCATAAAATTTAAGTTTTTTAATACAATGAAAACCTGGTCTAAAACCACAATGCTAAGAAATATGTGGTCTTCTGCGCATGTGCTTGAACTTGACACTTAAAAATGAAAATAAATCTATAAATATTTTACGCTTTTTATTATTTTTTAATTATGTTTTTTTTTGGAAAAATTCAGAGTGAATATAGATTTGGTATTTTTAATAATAGTTGAAAAAAATATGGAAAAATATATAGTGAGTAATGAAGCGGTTTCGAGATTCGAACTTAAGACCAGCAAAAAATATTATTTCGCAAGCCACTCTAACCACCACGCCACACATTAGCTGAGAGGTTTTTAATTGTTTACTTCTAAATAAGACCATAAAATTTAAGTTTTTTAATACAATGAAAACCTGGTCTAAAACCACAATGCTAAGAAATATGTGGTCTTCTACGCATGTGCTTGAACTTGACACTTAAAAATGAAAATAAATCTATAAATATGTTACACTTTCTATAATTATTTAATTATGCTTTTTTGGAAAAATTCAGAGCAAATATAGAATTTTTATTTCATATATTATTTGAAAAAAAAATATGGAACAATATATAGAGAGCAATTAAGCGGTTTCGAGATTCGAACTTAATACCAGGAAAAAGAGACATTTCGCCCAGTCACTCTAACCACCAGGCCACACATTAGCTGAGGGGTTTGTAATTGTTTAGTTCTTAATAAGACCATAAAATTGAAGGGTTTAATACAATGAAAAGCTGGTCTAAAACCACAATGCCAAGAAATATGTGGTCTTCTGCGCATGTGCTTGAACTTGTCACTTAAAAATGAAAATAAATTTAAATATTTTACGCTATTTATTATTTTTTAATTATGTTTTTTTTTCGAAAAATTCAAAGTGAATATAGAATTGGTATTTTTAATAATATTTGAAAAAAATATGGAAATATATATAGTGAGTAATGAAGCGGTTTCGGGTTTCGAAAGTAAGACAAGCAAAAAATATTACTTCGCCTGTCGCTCTAACCACAAAAACCAAACATTAGCTGAGAGGTTGATGTTTGTTTAGTTCTTAATAAGACCATAAAATTTAAGTTTTTTAATACAATGAAAACCTGGTCTAAAACCACAATGCTAAGAAATATGCGGTGTTCTGCGCATGTGCTTGAACTTGACACTTAAAAATGAAAATAAATCTTTAAATATTTTACGCTATCTATTATTTTTTAATTATGTTTTTTTTGGAAAAATTCAGAGTAAATATAGAATTGGTATTTACAATGATATTCGAAAAAAATATGGAAAAATATATAGAGCAATTAATTGGTTTCGAGATTCGAACTTAAGACCAGCAAAAAGTGATAGGATGGAACAGTCGCTCTAACCACCACGCCACGCATTACCTGAGCGTACAAAATACACTAAAATACACATAAATACACTAAAAATACACTAAAATTTAAATTTTTAATACAATAAAAACTTGATCTAAAACCATAATGCTAAGAAATATGCGGTTGTCTGAGCTTGTGCATAAACTTGAGACTTAAAAATGAAAATAAATCTAGAGATTTTTTCAATATATTTTACATTTTAATCATTTTTTTGGAAAACTTCAGAGCAAATATAGAATCGGTATTTACTAGGATATTCGAAAAAAAAGTATGTAAAATAATGGAGCAAATAAGGGGCTTCGAGATTCGATCTTCAGACCAGCAAAAAGTGATAATATGCTCAGTCGCTCTATCCACCACGCCACACGTTACCAGACGTTTGAGGTGTTTTTAGTTCTTAATACGACAATAAAATTTAGGTTTTGAATACAATGAAAACCTGGTCTAAAACCACAATGCTAAGAAACCTGCGGTCTTCTTGGCATGTTCATGAACTTAAAACTTAAAAATGAAAATAAATCTATAAATTTTTTTCGATGTATTTTTTGTTAATTATGTTTTTGGAAAAATTTATAGTAAATATAAAACTGGTATTTACATTAATATTCGAAAAAAATAGAGAGAGAGCAACTAAGTGGTCTTGAGATTCGAACTTAATGCCGGCAAAAAGTCATATTTCGCCCAGTCTCTCTATCCACCAGGTCATGCATTACTTGGGTGGTCTAAGTGTGTTTAATTCTGAACACGACCATAAATATTAAGTTTTTAATACAATGAAAACCTGGTCTAAAACCACAATACTAAGAAATGTGCGGTTTTCTGTCTTGTGCATGAATTCGACACTTGAAATTGCAAATAAATCTGTTAGTTTTAACGAAATATTTTATTTTTATGTATATTTTTTATAATTCAGAGTAAATATAGAATTGGTATGTAGAATTAAATTAGAGTAAATATATAGTTGGTATGTAGAATTAATTTAGTAATGAAAAATAATGTAACAATATCTGGAACATTTAAGTATTTTCTAGATTCGAATTTAACACCAGAAAAACGTTACAATTCGCCGGGTCGCTCTATCTACCGCGCCACATATTATCTCAACGGTTGAGATGTGTTTAATTCTTAATACAACCCATGAAACTTTAGGTTTTGATATAAAGAAAACCTGATCTAAAACCACAATGCTAAGAAATATTCTGTCTCTTGCGCATATACTGAAACTTGATACTTAAACTTACAGATAAATCTGTTAATTTTTTATGAACTATTTTATTTTTTGATTATATTTTTTAAAAAAATTCAGTTCTATTAAAATTTAATTATATTAATTTTTTAACGATTAATTTTATTTTTTAGTTATATTTTTTGAACTTGACATTTAGAAATGAAAATAAATCTTTAAATTTTGTGCATATATTTTATTTTTTAGTCATGTTTTTTTTTTTTTTTTTTTGGAAAAATTCAGAGTAAATGTATAATTGGTATTTACAATAATATTCCAAAAAATTATGGAAAATTAAATAGAGCAATTAAGCGTTTCGAGATTCGAACTTAAGAACTGCCAAAAATTACAATCCGACCAGTCGCTCTATCCACCGTACCACACTTTACCTGATACAATGAAAACCTGGTCTAAAACCACAATGCTAAGAAATATGCGGTCTTCAGCACAAGCGCATGAACACGACACTTTAATTTAAAAATTATTAGATTTTTTAACGAAACATTTTTTAAATACGTTTTTAATAATTCAGTGTAAATATAGAATTGTTATTTAGAACAAAATTTGAAATGAAATAAAAATGGAAAAATATATGGATCAATTTAGCGGTTTTGTAACTCGAACTTCAGACCAGCAAACAATTTTAATTCGCCTGGTCGCTCTATTCACCACGCCACTCATTACCGGAGCGGATGAGCTGTGTTTAATTAATACGACTATAAAATTTAAGTTTTTAATGAAATGAAATCCTCGTCTTAAAACACAATGTTAAAAATATGCTGTCTTCTGCGCATGTGGATGAACTTGACACTTAAAATTTACGATATATCTTATCTTTAATTGTCTTTTTTTGAAAAATTCAGATTAAATATAGAATTGGCATTGAGAATAATATTCGAAAATAACAGTGGAAAATATATAGAGTAATTAAGTGGTGTCGAGATTCGAACTTAAGACCATGAAAAAGTGATAATTCACGCAGTCGCTCTGTCCACCATGCTACATATTTCGTGTGTGGACAACGTGTGTTTAATTCTTAATACGACCAAAAAATTTAAGTTTTTAATAAAATGAAAACCTCGGCTGAAATCACAATGCTAAGAAATATGCTGTGTTTTGAGGACGTGAAAGAATTTGGAACTTAAAATTACAAATAAAGCTATTTATTTTTAACGAAATATTTAAACTTTGTATTATAGTTTTTTGAATTATTCAGAATAAATATAGAATTTTTATTTAGAATAATATTAATATATATATAATATAATTAATTCGTGTTTCATTTTCTTTTTTAATGAACTAAAGCGACGAAGTTAAGTGACAGCATTTACTAATACTGTACAGAAACATTTTATTATATTAAGATATTAGGTAATCATTAATAAAGCCCTCTGACGGTTTCATACTAAGATTTTAAATTACATTTCAATAAATTATGTCTTTTAATTATTATTGCTGAAATATTTCTTTATAATTTCTTATTAGAAAATTAATTGAAACTGATTTTTTCAAGTTGTTTTGGAGCTTCTTGTTATTGTATCTATACATTGTTAAACATTATTTATTAGAAGATAGAAGAAATTCTTCGACTTAATGACTTATCATAAATACTCTTAGTGTATTATCTCCGGATGAAGCAACATATTGAGAAACAGAAGCGATAGTTTTATGGTTAAGTAAACTTTTGAACAAATAATTATCAGCTAATGTTATGTTTTTCAGAAGATTTTTAATTATATTTATGATGTTTTCTGTCCTAAGATCATGCCTCTTATTTGAATAAATTAGTAACAGGTTTTTTTAAAACGAATTTATAACAGATTGTTATTATAAGATTTTAACTAATTAATGCTTGTTACACGACTGTGTTTTGTAGAATGTCAGAAACAATCCACTTCCCCACAGCCTGAACACCAAAAAGAATCTTTAGAAAAATTCAGAAATTTAACTTTAAAAAAACATTTAAATATGGCTTTTATATTCACTCAAAATAGTTTTGTCTGTCTGTCCGTCTAAGATATGTGAACACGGTAACTTCTCTGGAGATAAAACTATAAAGATAAAAGTTGTTACTACAATTTAATATCTTCAGTGTTGAAATTTTAGATCCTGGGTCCGAGACTTGAGCCCGGGATGCCCGGATCACGAGGAAGACTCGTCTGCTCGGTGCCAGGCCACTGGTAATGGATTTCTGGTAGAAATGTACAAAGCTAAAAATAAGGGCTTTTTCTGAGCATGCGCAAAGTGTAAAAATGGAAAATTGTGTTATCTATTTATATTTTGAAGAAAAAATTATTTATGTAATTATTATCAGCTCTAAAATTCGAAGTAACCTTGGAATTAGATTGAACAACAACTTTATAAAAATTAAAAAATAAAAAGCATGTATAACTGAATTTTTTCTCCCAAATTGAATCGAGGACCTTCAAAAGGCACCAACCGAGCAGGTCATTTAACCCACCATGACAAGCAACCTTCGAGACATGTCAATATAAGCTTTCATGCTTATTAATACAATTGCTGTTTGAAATAGCATTCATTTCTGGTAGAAATGCACAAGGTTAATAATAAAGGCCGTTTCTGAGCATGCGCAATTTGTAGAATTAAAAAACTGGGTTGATTCTATTGATAAATTTAACTAAAAAATTATTTTTGTAATTATTAGCAGTAGGAAAATTCAAAAACTCCTTGGAATTAGATTTAATAATTGTATCAAAATTTAAAAGAGAAATATACATATATAAAAATAAATTTTCCTCTCCTGTTTGAACCTAAGACCTTCAAAAAGTTTGCATCCAGCAAGTTGCTGAGGCCTCCAGACCATGAAACCTTCGAGACAGGCGTTAATATAAGATTTTATTCTCATTTATACAATTATTGTTTAAAATACAATGGATTTCTGGTAGAAATGCACAATTCTAAGAATAACTGCCGTTTCCGAGCATGCGCAACGTATAGAATTAGAAAATCTTCAAAACGTTCCGCTCGAGCAGGTCACTTAATCCATCATGGCACGCAGCTTTGGAGATAGGCGTCAATGTAAGCTTTCGTGCTCAATAACACATTTATAGCTTAAAATAGCATGGATTTCTTGTAGAAAGGAACGATGCTAAGAATAAGTTCCCTTTCTGAGCATGTGCAAGGTGTAGAATTAGAAAATTGGGTTAATTCTATAGACAACTAAGGGGGGGGGTAATTATTATCAGCTTGAAAATTTGAAGAAATCATGGAATTAGATTTAACCATAGTATTTTAAAAATTAAAAGAGAACATATAAATGTAACAATCCCCCCCCGATTCAAATCAAGATATTCAAAAGGTTTCGATTTATCAGGTCACATAATACTACAGGCCACGAATCCTTCGAAAAAAGGCGTTAATGTAAGCTTTCATGATCATTAACACAATTATTGGTTAAGGTACAATCGATTTCTGTTAGAAATGCAAAATTCTAAGAATAAGGTCAATTTCTCATCACGTGCAAATTGTAGAACAAGAAAATTGGACTAAACCTATTTATAATTGGAAGAAAGAATTTGTTTTTCTAAATATTAGCAGCTTGAAAATTCGTTTATTCTTATAATTAGATTGAACAATAGTATTAAAAAAATTAAGAAAAAAAATGCATTTAATTTTTTTGCTTAGATTCGAACCGAAGTCCTTCAAAAAGTTCCGATCTAACAGGTCACTTAATTATCCATGCCAGGCAGTCATCGAGACAAAATTCAATGTAAGCTTTCATGTTCATTAATACATTATATTTCAAACAATAATTGTATTTTTGGTAGAAATGTTCAATGCTAAGAATGAGGTTCATTTCTGATCATGCGCAGGGTGCAGGTTTAGAAAATCAGATTAATTCTATTGATAATTTTAAGTAAAAATTTGTTTTTGTAATTATTATCTGCAATAATATCCGAAGAAACCTTGAAATTAGATTTAGCAACAGTATTATAAAAATTAAAAGAGAAGAACATTCAAATGAATCGTCCCTCGATCCTCCTGGTGAGCCACGCCAGCATCTAAAGCACATATTCAATCGATACAATGAAAGAAGTATCAATACAAGGGGAAACAACATTCAGAAGGATAAGCAAACTGCATCATTTTGTTCAAACAGGCATTTCGAGTGTGCGAACGAAAAAATTTTAAGGGTAAAGCGAAAATTGCTAGAATAACTAAAAATTCAGAAAATGTAGACATATTTAAATATATTCAGATATAAGGTTATCCATAACCGAGTATTTCTTATTAATCAATTAAAATTGGAGAAATATTTTTTTACATTTAGTTTAGGTCATCCGAAAGATAAATTTACAATGCCCATACCTTTATACTGCTGTTCGACACTCTTTCATTATTTACTTTAAGGCAAATCTAATATATAGTCAGTAAAATTTGCTGAAAACTTCATTAATAGCTAGCAAAAATAAAAGAAAGTAGTTCACAGATCCCTTTCATTGCGCTTCTGACAATTTGGATGTTTATCAAATGCTTTCCAACAAAAATAATTTAAGAAATATTCCATTATAATTGAAACATATAGGATGTCCATTTTCAGTGGAGTCTATTGCTTTGAATCTTGTGACATGGAAGAATATTGAACTCTGCCTTAAAAATATTAACAAATATATTAGGCTTGAAGATATATTTAAAATGAGACCGATATTTTATAAAACGATTTTAAAATGCAAGTTTAAGAACTGCATCAAATGATCTTAAATTACAATAATTAATTGTCAATAAGGGTTCTTTGTCAACTTTCATCTAGATTTAACTAAACATCCCGATAGTACCGTCAGTTAAGAAATGAAATTTATACGAAAAGAAAAAATAGAAACCAGAAGTAAATCCTATAAATACTAAATACTCCTAATGTGCTTTACTTTTAAATTCAAATAACCAATGTTCTGAATGGTGGTGAATAAATTTTTCTGGCATAAGAGCCAGGATTGGCTATGCTGCGCCAAAACCAATGTTCTGAACTTGCCCTTTGCTCTTTTAACACAAGATATGAATTCATCTGGTTTCCAGAGAATGGAAAGCAAACAAATTTTTCAGATCATATCGTACTATAAATTCTAGCTATTCACGATTGAAATAAAAACTCGAAAAATGAATTTAGAAATTGACTAGAAGTAAACTATTAAAATTAAGAATTTCTACATTTTACTAAGATTTTAAAAAAAAGAAAATCGGTGAACAATTAATATAGTTTCTAGGAATTTTTTAAATAATGCGGATGTGATTAATAAAAAATACTTGATTAAATACAACTTGAATATCAAAAGAAAAAATTTTATTTTCAAATTTGTCACATACAAGAAGTGCTTTCACAAAAATAAGCAAAATCAACACATTAATGTATTTGAAACAAGAATTCAACACACAAAATCTATTAAATAAAATTGTATTAATAAAATTGAAGGAAAAACTCAGAAATCAAGTTAAATGTTTTAACATAACGAGAAATCTCCATACTTGGTCATGCATATATAGTTCACATTAAAGAAAAATCCCAATTTCATTGATTAAATTTTAGAAAAAGATTGTGACATTTCATACATTAGTTAAAATAATAAAATTTACAATTTTAATAATTAATCCCTAGAAGTACATAGTTTTTTGAAATTGAATTTTATTGACGCAAATGTACAGTAGACCTCAGAACTAGAGAATTTCTTATTTAACAATTTAAAACTAAAAAATTAATTAAATTCCTTTACCTTCTTATCACTTTAAAATGAAATTAAGCAGTTTACGTTTACCATTCATCGCATCCATTCACTATTTTTCAAATAACAACTAAGATGAGTTAAACAGTTACCCTAGTCACGCGAGTACGCAATACTTACTCCAAAAGCAAGTTAATCATCGTGTTGATCAGACGCGATGATTAAATGCTTTGTAAGAGTTCAGAGATATTTTGATTGGTTGGCCGGCCGAACCAATAAAAATATCCTTTTTCGGAGCACAAACTGAAAATTTACTTAAATTAAGAGCCGAAATGAAGATAAATTTAATGTTAAAATTTTAAATTTGGAATTAATATTAATTTAACTGCTTTAAATTGAAATATATTTTATCGCAATTATAAATGGATGCTATGAAATGATATTTAAATACTTAGAGAACCATTAAAATATTTCCTAAATAAATTAAATTTCAATTAAAAATTAACCATAAATATTTTTAATTTAAGGAAGAAAAATTAAATTTAAAAATTTTAAGTTGGGAAATTATACAATACTTGTAAATAATTATTAAGATATAAAAATTACATTACATTAATAATATTCATGCATTCATAATATTTTAAATTTCATTTATTACTAATAAATGTATTTAACAAAACAGTGAACCAAAAAAAGCATTCAATGTATCCGAATGCAATCGAATTTTAAATATAACAGCAAATTTCTTCAAACTTAGTTTCGATTGTTTGAAATATCTTGTCTGTTGACATTTCTAACATGTCTTCTATGCACATTAACGGAGATCAGTCTATTAAGAATATTCATACATTATGTTAACCAAAACCACAATATATTATACATAATTTCATTTTAAAAACAGTTTTTGAACAAATCTTATTCTAAAGACCTCGATATTTACAACAAAAAATAAACTCATTTAATATTTATATACACAAAGGAACGTCAAGATTCTTATCAAAATTCTGTGTTTCACATAGGTACTATAAAAATAAATAATTTCAGTTTTCTTATGCCTAATTCTACATAAAAAGCGTAAATATCCTATTCTTTTAGTGTTAAAATGGAAGCAAGCATTTGAAATAAGTACCAATATTCAAAAATAAAGCTGATCACACTAGTACATTTCTACTATGAAGATCACTCATGCGTGGACTATTCTTTTAAGATTAATTATCTTCAATGGCACATTAAGCTTGATGTTAATAGCAAACTTTATAAATTTTCAACTTGATCATCCGAATCCTTGTTCATAAATTATACTCCAGTTCCTTGAAGTTTCAAGATGGCATTGAATTCTAAACAGGCATCTGAAAAATATCAAATATATAAATTAATGTTTACTTGATCAAATGTTGATATTTATTTAAAAAATACAATAAAATTCCAGATCACAAATGTAAATTTTTCTTTTTAGAAGTACGTAGATAATTTAAAGACAGGAAAACACATTTGATAAATAGGCTGATATACATTCAGTTTCATAACTAAAGTTTCTTTTTAATCTCACACTTATGTATTGATAATTGAACTGTTTGCAGTATTTAAAATTCATTTGTGAAGAAATTTAAATGATACTGATATTATTGAAAAATCATTTCCTGAATATTTCGTCAGCTATTCATCTATTTACTCTATTAATGTCATAAGTGAGGCTACCAATTAATGCTTCAATAATCCCCCATTAATCAACTATTGGTTCGATTTAATCCTTATCTCGGCGACAGTAATGATATGTATTTTACTTATGTCTATGCATTTTGAGGGTTAGAAAATTTCAGAAGCAGCATGTTTTTTAAAAATCTCAGAAATTAGAAAAATTGTTTATATAACATCCAAGAGTAATGTAAATTCGTTGCATTCAGCACAAATGCAATCCGATTGAGGAGAATCAATTGGTAACATTACGATTCGAATTCTTCTCCAAAAGTTAAATCACTTTCCACAAAGGTATCATTAAGTTTGAAGGAAAGAAATTGCTTGAAGATTTTGTTACATAATTTCATTTGATATTTGGTGATTATCATTAAGATGCTTGAAAAAAATTTACAGTATGCAAATATAAATTTACTAGATATTAGGATTAAAATAGGAAGGCAAAATTTGAAGTTTTAATTATCAGTAGTATAACATTTTGTTCATAAAAAATAAGTTTACAAGAAAACTACAAAAAAGAAATAAATTTATCATGAAACCTTTCTTATTGCATCCGTTTCAGCACCTGAATAGGCGCCTAGTAGGACAATATTTCCCACGAGTGAACAATGACGTTAAGAGTGTCATCTTTATTATTCAATGTCAATTCATCAGGAATGATCCGTTCAAAGTGCCTTCTGGTAGTAGATAATGCTCATTTATTCTACAAAAAAGCAATAATTTAATGCTTAAGCGTTTCAAATTGTGAACAAAATATGAAGTAAATTTTACAATGTTAAAATTAAAAAGGTTATATCCTATGTACATTTAAATTCGACACCAATATAAATTCAAATATGTCCGTTATCAAAATTATTCCCACTTACCAATATCTCCTTTGTATCAATCAGAAAAAATACTCAGGCAATATAAAGATCTGTTAACCATAGAATTTTCGAAACTGAAATACAAAAATGCGTAAATATCACATTTTTTGCATTAAAAAAGGAACGTTGAACTTCTAAAAAATGTATTGACATCCAAAAATAATACTTGCCACATTGATGAACAATCTGTCTTGTGGAAATTGATTTGGAATTAATAACTCAGTTCTGAAAACCGGTAATTGCATTTTCTAACCACGATATAAATTTAGATCAATAAACTGAATGTTGACACCCCCCCATCCAGAGATGCTTGATGGAAGCTCAAGAAGTTTCGAGGATCATTTAGGTCAAGTCATGTTAGCAGACATCTGAAAAAAATTTTAATAAATTAACATGTTCATATCAATATTTCAGAATGTTATGAATCGCTATATTAGTAATTTATCAATTTTTTACCTTTAGAATACAAAAATGTTATTGCAATTGCCTTATTTATGGAGCAATATAAGTATCTGCATTTTAATAAGGGAATATTTTAAAGCTCAAAACAGTTCAGTTATTAATTGGTAGCAGTATTCATAGTTCATTCATTTGTAAAACAATTTAGATAAAGATACAATTATTAACATAGTCCGTTTCTGAATGTTTCCACACCTGTGAGCATATACAAATAGCAATAATTTATCCATTAGCCACAATCATTTCGCATACATAAGAGTACAGAGCCGCTTTTTTGGTACTACCTTAAAAATGTCCCCTATACGGAAGCCACTCAAATAAATTCGATATGAAGTTAATAAGAATTTTGTTCTCATTTTGAATGTTAAAATATGGATAAGCATTCTGATTTTTATTGTTTCCAGGCAATTATGGTTCGAATTTCTTCACTGCCTGAAAAAACGTCTTTTCCGCGCCAATAAATTAAACGGTTAAAGAATGCAATATTTCGACAAATATTACTAAAATTTAGGAACTTAATGTATTTATATTTCTATTCTGGGTCCATTTACTATTTCCTTAGGCACAAGTTGCGTCCATGCAAGAGGAAAGTAGTTTAGGGATTTTAAAAAAAGCAAGATTTTTAACCAATAAATACCAATTTAGAGTCAATTTCAAAATTCCTTTTAAGATTGTTGAAATCCCAATTTTATTACAAAAACATATTACACTCGATTTTCATTTAATTATGACAGCCGTCAAAATCGTTGGAACTTGGCGATTTTTTTGGCTGATACCGAAGAAAATGTTTCCGACAATCAAGATTGTTATCCATAGAATTTATACCGTAAACTAAAATAAAATGCCTAAATCTAATATCCTGTACTTAATAAGCAGCATAAAAAACAATTCTTTAAAATCAATTCCTACTAAAGTTAAAGCTAATTTTTTACTTTAGTTACTTTTTATTAAATAATTACGGTTGCAGTTCTCGTGTTTCACTTTACAATGGAAGGAAGGGTGCTGTAGCTTCATAGGGTATGGACCTTGAGCATCTGAGGGCTGAAGTCTGACTTAGCTCACATGCATCACAAATCCCTTTTAAAGGACGAACTTCATTCATGCATTTCATTCATTCACAAATCGTTTCGATGTAGAACAGAGAAAAGTCACCTCTGATTCAGTACCCCCCAGTGGTATAACTCTCAGTATGATGGACTGTGACAACAGATTTAACGTCCACCACACGTACACACGGAAAGTCTTCGGTTGGCGGATTCGAGCCGCAGCCCTAGGGATCCGAACCCAACGCCCTACCAACCAGGCTAGCCCTGCCTTATAGTTACAATTACTATAAATAATTAATAGAAAAAACTAGAGTTGAATTTTCAACGCCAATTGAAGCAAGCAAAATGCATGAATTTTCTACGCCAGTTGCGGTAACGCAATACATATTAATTTTTTTCTTTTTATTCTGTTTTATTTTAATTCAAAAGTACTTCAAAATGAATCCGAAAATTGATTTATTAACTATGTACAATTTTAGATGCATCAACCAGTAAGAAAATTAGCATAATCGTTTGAAATAATTGGCTGAAATCAAGTTAAGCTTAATCTCATTGACCGTGGGGGAAAAAACACAATGAATTCGCTAATTTGGTAAAAAGATTTTATGCGAGAAAGTTGGTTTTTAATTAATAAAAAATTAATGAATTAATACTTGAAAAAGCTGTATTAACATCAAATGATATCTATTACAAGTTTTTTTTAATTATTTGAACTTTTTTTGTATGAATAAAAAGTATTTTATTAACTAATGAAAATTTGAACAAGATATATAGGGAGAATTATCTTCCTCTATATATATTTAAAAATGTTACTTTTAATAACGAGATGGTTCTTAATAGTACAGAGAATCAAAATCGGTTTGTCTGAAATATTTTTATGCTAACGGATTTCGCTCCTTAAGGAATACCTAGCCCAACACCATCCCATTAACGCCCAAATTCCTCGTAGATGTCACTCGCTGACACGAATTCAGACTTGATTAATTATTCTTCTATATACGGTGAATGTTCTCAGAATGACATGTATTTAAATTTATCAGTGTTGAAAGAGTCGAAAGTACAGCAATTATTCCGAAAGACGCGTCCGAATCATTGATTTTCTTTACAGCATTTTGAAAATTCTATCGTCTAGAAGAACAAATGAAGCTATTTAAAAATACCATGTGGCTGAGGAAAACTTACTACAAAGAAACTTATTCGGCCATGAGTTTCTATTACTAGAAATCCCCTTAAAGGAATATTTACTCGAATGTAGAAGTGACCATCCATACGTCATGCGGAAAGTAGATAGCAGCCTTGCTCCTTGTGGTGAATGCCATTCCTCTACTTTACAGAAGAACAATTTAAAGCTTAACAGCTCCAAATTATAAATCCCTTTGAAGAATGTTTCCATCTAAAAAGTCAGGTTTATTTTTAAAATTTAGTTATTTCATTGTTAAAATCAAAATAATTATACCTTATATTCATTTAGATAAAATTAAGAATTATTGCAACTTACCGATTTTACAGGTTGGTACCAAAGTGATTGCATTTCTAGAAACACTATTGCTATCCATAGAATTTGTTAGAAACTGAAATGAAAAAATGTATAATGTAATCTTTTATACTTAAAATAGCATCGAAATCCAGAATGTGAAAACATCCAAAAACATTGTTCACCACATCGATAAAGAATTTGCACAGTGGAAATGAGTTGGGTATGAATAGATTAATTCTAGATCCGGTATATCACAATTTTTAGCAATATACAAATGGGAACTATACAAATTGTCAATTGTATCCTTTGACTCCATTATTGTCAAGTCTTCCAATTACAAAATGTTTACTGAAAAGCTCGAGATTTCATTGCAATCACTTCGATTTAATCTTAACAGAAATGGGAAAAAAAATATTTAAATTAAAGCATTCGAATCCACATACAAAGAATATCAAACATTTTTTTCTTTCAATCTACTTGGCTAATTCAAAGTGGGGAAAATATTTTATTCAAATTACTTCATTGAATACAATCATTATCTGCCTTTTAATTAGGAAAGGTTTTAAAACGTGGAACAATTCAGTTATTTGTTAATGTAAAAATATTCGTTGTGTTAAGCATTTGGGAAACTCAAAATATGCTACGTTAATAAAGAGCCAGTGTTTGGATATTTCAGCATGTATAAGCAGATTCAAAATAAATTGCCCAAGAAATTTATCATCGTTAGAAACAATTATTGCTTATATTAAAATTTCATAATGCCCTCCAAATGAACACCATATATAAAAACACAATATGAAGTTTCGTTTAAAAATTCAATTTTCATTTTGCTGGTAAGCAAAATTGGGGATCGTCCGATTCAGAAACTGGATGAAAATTACTTTAGTCATAGTAATTTGATCACAATCAGTAAGGCTACTGATTAATAAGTGAAGAAATAAAACATTTCTAAATACCAATATTAAAATAATTGGTTGGTTTTTCAGAGAAAAAAAAATAAGGCCATATGGAGAGGGAAGTTTTTACCTGAAACATTCTTTGTACCAATCGTTTCGGCTTCTCAAAAAGTTACTAGACGAAACTTTTCCTGTCGAGGTGGACGACGACGAAGTCATTGATGTCTTCAAACTTGGCTCTGATTACTTCGGCCCATATACTCAAAGAAATTGTTCAGGGAATGACGTGCTTGAATTCCTCCATTCGAGTGGCTGTTTCAAGAAAGATGTCCAAATCCTTATGGTTAGAATTTTACAGCTTTTGGAAAATTCGTCTTCTGAAGAACAAATAAAGCAATTTGAATTTGCACGCAATTTGAAATAATTCAAAATTAAGGAATTTACCGGGCCTTTCATTTCCCTTTCTTCAGATCAACTTAAAGGAATATTTTCTCGAATTCAGTCTAAATATTAGCTCATAGAGGCAAAACACAGCAATATTGCTTCTTGTGGTGGATCGGGCATTTATTCAGCAAAATTCTAAATTCCACTGCTTATAAATACCTAAGAACACAAGAGTACTTTCGCAAACTTCTGACGTTAATTAAACAATATTTACCTAAATTATAAAAAAGTCATTTCGGTATAAAAATTTATGAAAAAAACTTACCGACATGATTTCGATACAATTCTCAGACAATTCACATATATGCTGTTATTCCCGTATATACTTTGGCAGAATCTGGGTCTGGAGATGAAATCAGTCCTCTTAATTATACTGGATGTATCTTTGTTTCCAGTAAATGTTATCCAACGCATCTGACAATGAATCCAGTTGAGTCAATAGCAAACGTCTAATATAAGTTATGCCTTTCAAGGTGAAGAAACCCATTGTCCCTACTAATTTTATCCAAAAATTTGGCACATCTATATTTATTCCTTCCATTTCTTAGTAGCGGATGACAAGAAATAGCCAAGATTCTCTCCTCTATTGCACTAAACAATGCCAAGTAATGCTCACATAATTGTGGTAATCTCGCCGTTTATAGGCCGCATCTATAGAATATCCAGAGATAACGATTATTTCTTTCTGGGTTTTATTAGGAAATCAAAAATATAGATATGAATGTATTTTGAAAGCTTTCGGATGATTTTAAAAAGGCTATACACAATTTCTCAGTGAATTTCGTTACTGATTTGGAAACTCATTAAGTATCTTTTCTATACTAATCATGGTAATAAATTTTAAAAGACCGACTCCACTTAGCTTAAAAACTTCAAAGCCAAAATACTAATTTTAATATACATCCTAATAAAAATTATTTGAGAAGGACGAAATTACGTTATTTGCATCATACTTTTCCACTTTAAAACGTACAAAATAATTTGATCTTAGTTTCCTTTTAAGAATATATTTGCGTTGAACCCGTTTTATAGAATATATTTGCATATCTATGCACACAGCTAAAGTACAGCAAATGTTTCTCTTTTGAAATTCCAAAATAGTTTCCTGTTAGAACATTTTTAAGACATGGGGCTTCTTCCAACAAAATTACATTTCTGAAAGATTCCCTAATCATGTTTTTGCCCATTTTCGTTTATTAAAACGTTCGTTTATTAAACTTCGATAGCATTCAATACACGATTTCATTTAAACTTCTGCTTACAGGTTGTTATATGAAACGCTAAATCTTTAGATTAGAGTGAAGTTACACTTGTTAGAATAGAAGTGTTAATGTTCCAGAATTCTCCATTACTTTATGAAAAAAATGCCATTGTTACTCCTTAAATGTTAGTTCGTTTCTATAAATACACAGGACTTTCTAATTTGTGATCTCATAGAAATTTTAGTCTAAGTTAGTTGGAAGTAATAAATATATGGAAAGTAAAGCAACAACTAATTGAAGAATTTAATCCGAAGATTATGAATAAAAACATTACATCGACATTAAGCTTCAGAACAATTGAGAATAATGGAAATAAAATCTGCATCTCGGAAAATTAGGTATTGCCTTTCTAGTTGATAAAAAGAGAATTAAAATTTGAACCTAATTAATCCGACTTACTCTTCTTTTAACAAATGTTCTGAAGTTTTAGAAAAATCCTATTAAAATAATTCCCATTTTTGAAAGCTAGAATTAGAAGGGGGTAAGAATGTAATTCGCAGAAATACGTTCCTTACGAGATTATGCATTAAAAATCACTTTCAGTCAGCACGCAAGAATTTAAAAACTTCTGCTCTGTCAATCAGGATAAAGTCAAGTACTATGCATCGATTCCTCCCAAACAAGAAAGAGCAGATTCGATTATTTGTTAAAATCAAAATTAATTGTAATTGCTGACTAAGTGTTGCGATTGGGAGAGTCTGATATAGCCGTATCAAAAAAAGTAGAAGTTCAATTTATTTTATTGTTAAATCAATTATAATTTGAAATTATTCCAAAGAAAGATGAAAATTTAGCTTAATTTGATCTAATATCTGTTCGTTAAAAATCCAAATGCAGAATTGTTGGGATTTAAAAATTCAAACGAGCATTTATTTTTTAAAATATCAGCATAATTTCTTAAATGTCAAATCCAGTCAATAAGTATTTTCCCTACTTCAACTAAATGCGCAAACTCAAAGCAGCATCATTTAATCGATATTCAATACCTTAAAAAATGGCTCCACAAACAAAAATAAGCTTCCAGGGCAAATTACAAACTAACAAATTTTCGTACAAACATATAGCAGAGATATTTCACTGTTTAACCTTTTCCATTTCCCAAAAGTCATACTCATGCATAAGCCACGTAGTCAAACCTCTCTCGCACACACATTACCCACTCCGTCGACCCCCACCACAATGC
>JAOUZG010038991.1:0-12930 GCA_026289955.1 Argiope argentata | reverse complement strand
TCTCGTATATTTCAACTTGGTGATATACCATCATTTATTATTTTTCATGGTGCCGAAACCCGGGACTATGCTTTTGGATAATCAAAAATCTTACTTGTGATGTCGGATTAGAATTTGGATTAATTCTCTTGGATTAGGAATAAACTCGGACCGGAATAGAGGTACTGTACCAATTTTATTTGCTAAAGATGGAGACTATCGACAAATTGAAAAGTAAAAGGAAAAACGTTCGTACTGCCAGTACGAAACTCATGACTGTTATTTACCCGTTTCTAGAAATATGTAATGTAAGAAATGAAAGCGATCGAAATAAGCTTTCGCAGCACTTACTAAATGTCGAGGAAAAACTTAAAGAACTTAAATCTTTAAATAGTAAAATCGAAGAATTAATAACTGATAAGGAAGCTTTCGAAACTGATATTCAGAGCTCCTTTGATTATGATGAAAAGCTAAATGAAGTTAAGTTTCAAATTAAATGTAAAATTGAAACTAGAACCGAACAACTACCTGATTCATCTCCCTCATTTCATGGTCCAGTTAATGTAGAAACTAACCATTCTGCAATTTCTATTAATTTGCCAAAATTAAGAATTTCCACATTTAGTGGAGATCCCAGCACCTTTTTGGAATTTTTTAACAGCTTTAAGAGCGCGGTTGACAGCAATGAATCTTTAAGTAATGTCGACAAATTTATTTATTTGAAATCCTTTTTGTCCGGAGAGGCCCTTAAAACTGTTTCTGGGTTTTCCCTAACAGAAAAAAATTATAAAGCATGTTTGGATCTTCTGGAAGATAGATATGGGAAAAAGGACCGTTTGATTAGTCATTTTATAAATAGGCTATTAGAAATTGAACCAGTCAAATCCTCCTTTAATATCAGAGGCTTAAGAAGGTTACATGACGAAAGCGAAATAAGTATTAGAAATTTAAATGCGATGGAAATTGATTCAGAAAATTACGGACATTTATTGATTCCAATTTTATTGAAGCAAATGCCCCAAGATTTAGTTATAGAATATCATCGCAAAAGAGATCCTGATAAAACTGGTGATGTAAAAGAACTAATGAAGTTCATAAAATTTGAGATTGAATCTCGAGAATCTGCGAATATTGTTGCCGGTCGTGCTCATAAATTTCCAGAATATTCTAAGCAATATTCCCGAAATTCCTATTCTCAGGAACAGTCTAATAAATTTAAAAATAATACTCCTTCATCTGCTGCTTTAAACACAGTTGTCAAAAATGTGTGTATCTTTTGTTCTTGTGATTCGCACCCTGCATTAAAATGTAAATCTTTAACAAATGAGCAAAAACGTTACAAATTAAAGAAAGAAGGTTTTTGTTATCGTTGTATGATGTATAAACATTTGATGTCCCAATGTAAAGTTAAAATTACTCCTTGCGAAACTTGTCAGAGTTCGCAACATAATGCTTTATTTTGCCCGAAAAACAAAAATAAAAATCCCTCTAATTGCGAATCTAAAGTAGAAACCGACGAAAAGCAGGTAATCATGACTTCTGTTTTGAATCCTGAAAATAAACCCGGCAATTATGTAACGTTGCTACAAACAGCTAAAGTCGAAGTTCAAGGTAATGATTCTCGAAAGTTAATTGCTAGAATATTGTTTGATTCAGGATCTATGAAAACTTTCATTCGCAATGATTTAAAGCAATCTTTAAATTTGAAAACGATACGAAAAGAGAAACTTTTGATATATACCTTCTCAAAACAAGAACCTATGGAAAAAATTTGTGATGTAGTGACTCTAAAATTAACTAGTTTATATCCTCCCTATAAATCCATCAAAATAGAAGCTTTGGCATCAGATGAAATAACCGCCGCTAATATCTATTCGAACATTAATCCCAGACATTTAGAAAACATTCTCCCAGCTGGCTGTTTTATCGCCGATTCGTACGAGGAATCCAAAACACCGATTCAAATTCTCCTAGGCGCCGATTTCTTGTGTAATGCAATGTCTGGTGAAGCAAGGAAGATAAACAAGAATCTTTTCATTCAACCCACAATATTTGGCGATACGTTAATTGGGCAAATGTTTAATCCTCATGAAGCAATAAAAAATCATACTTCTGTTTTCAACCTCTCTTGTAATATAATTGAAAACGATTTATCCTCGCTGTGGCATATAGATTCTTTTTTGTTAAAAGATGAGTCACGGGAAGTGAAACCTTCGGATATTTTATCCAACTTCGGAAAGGAATTAAAGATAAAAAATAAACGTTATGAATGCCCGTTGCAGTGGAAATCGCAAGAATTAAAATATAATCTTAGCAATAATCTAGATGTTGCTTTTAAGAGATTTTCTAGTTTACAAAAAAGATTTATTCGCGATGAATCCTTGTTCGAAAAATATAATGCAGTGATGAAAGAACAAGTTAAGGCAGGAATTATAGAAATGTGTTCTGATGATTGTTCTGTTGGTTATGTAATGCCTCATAGAGAAGTATTAAAAGAAAGTTCTTCCAGCACAAAAACAAGAATAGTTTATGACGCCAGTAGTAAAATCGGGACGAACATAAGTTTAAACGAATGTCTTGCTTCAGGAGAAAATTTGAATCCTAATCTAATTGATGTTATATTAAAATTTAGGGAACATAAGGTTGCTTTTTGTGGAGATATTGCGCGTGCCTTTTTGCAAATTGAAGTCTCTGAATCGGATAGAAATTATTTATGTTTCTTTTATTATAAAAACTGTGACCAAACGCTACCAATAACTTTGTATCATTTTAATAGACATTGTTTCGGTGTTACTTGTTCACCCTTTGTTTTGGCTGCTACTATTAAAACGCATATTAAAGAGTACAAAGATAAATATCCTCTCGCTTATAAAATGCTTAATGAATCATTGTTCGTAGATGATCTCTTTTACGGGAGTTCCACGGTTGAAGAAGCTCTTGCATTGTCTTCCGATGCTGTTTCAATATTAAAAGACGCAAGCATGAATATGAGAAAATTCGACTGTAATTCTAAACAATTAAAAGAAGAATGGCGAAATACTAATTCCGATATTGAAATCAATGAAAACACTGATTCTCCCCTTAAAATATTAGGGCTTGTATGGAACAATTTAGATGATACAATAGGACTTAATTTGCAATCCCTGTTGTCAGATTTAAATGATAATGAATGCACGAAAAGAAATGTGCTTCATACGGCGGCCAAATTATTTGATCCTATCGGATTTATATCACCGTTTTCAATCCGTATAAAATGTCAACTACAAGAATTATGGCAACTTGGTATTGAATGGGATGAAGTTTTTAATGGACAAATTAAAGAGAGTTTCCAAAATTGGTGTAACGAAATTAAAGATTTGCAGAATTTAAAGATCCCTCGATACTATTTCCCTAACCAAGATGCTATAAATAATCAAGATATTCAACTTCATGTTTTTTCTGACTCTTCCTTAAAATGTTATGGAGCTGTGGCTTACTTGAGGTACAAAACCTCTAACGGAAATTTTGAGACTAGTTTTGTAATGTCGAAATCTAGGGTAGCTCCAATTAAAAAGTTAACTCTCCCTCGTCTTGAGCTAATGGGTGCTATAATCGCTTCTCGTATGGTGAAATATCTTAAGGGAATTTTCCAGGATATAAAAAAATTTGTACTGTGGAGTGACTCGACAATTGTTCTCCACTGGATTAAAGGTTCAGCATCCAAATACAAACAATTCGTTGCTAATAGAGTAATAGAAATTCAGGAAATTACCGATCCCATTTCTTGGAAGCATTGTAGTGGGAAACATAACCCAGCCGACCTATTGACCAGAGGACTAGCCAGTAAGGATTTGATAATCTCTAATAAATGGTGGCATGGTCCTGAATGGTTAAAAGAAGCGGAAAATCTTTGGCCTAAAGCAAAAGAATTTGAATACGACTCAAAAGATCCTGAAATCATATCTGAATCTAAATCCTGCGTTATAGTTAGCTCTGTTATAGCTTACGAAAAACTTATGGATCCAGGAAATTTTAGCTGCTTGCTAAAAATGTTAAGAGTGACTGCTTGGGTATTGCGTTTTGTAAATTTATCCAAAAAGAAAAGCACAGAAAAAGGTCCTCTTACATCTGACGAACTTTTGTACGCTGAACTGTATTGGGTAAGAATAGTTCAAAATGATTCTTACTCCAGTGAAATAACCTGTTTGAAGAACAATAAACCTTTGCCTAAAGACTCAAAATTATTATGCTTAAACCCTTTTCTTGATAGCAATGGTATCCTACGAGTTACAGGAAGACTAGGAAAATCATCGTATTTATCTCCCTATGAAAAGCATCCTGTTATTCTCCCTTCCAAGGCTAAGTTAACTGAATTATTAATTTGGGAATCCCATAAAAGAGTTTTTCATTCTGGTGTGTCCCATACTTTAGTGCAAGTACGAGAGAAATACTGGATTTTAAAGGCCAGACAAACTATCAAATCCCTTCTAGGAAAGTGCACTATTTGTCGAAGATTTAATTCTTCACCAGGAAGTCAAGTGATTGCGCCCCTTCCAGATATTCGAGTGGAACAGTCAGCTCCCTTTACTATGGTAGGACTTGATTTTGCAGGTCCCCTATTCGTGAAAGACTCCAGTGTAAAGCAGTATATTTTGCTGATAACTTGTGCTGTGTCAAGAAGTGTTCATCTCGAATTAGTTGGTGACATGACTACGGACACTTTCCTCCTCGCATTCCGTCGTTTCATTTCTCGACGTGGTTTGTGTTCTGTGGTGATTTCTGATAATGCTCGCACGTTTAAACGAGCAGAATTGGAGATTAAATTAATTTGGAAAGTGATTAATCATCCTGATGTGCAAGACTTCTACTCTAAAAACGGTATTAAATGGCAATTTATAGTGGAAAGAGCCGCCTGGTGGGGTGGATTCTACGAACGAATGGTTCGTACTGTCAAAACTGCCTTACGTAAATCTCTTGGAAAATCGTGTCTCACTATTGATCAATTGTTAACAGTGCTTATTGAAATAGAAGGCATGATCAACTCTCGACCAATCACCTACGTAAGTAGTGATTCGGAGGAACCAACTGCCTTAACTCCAGCTCATTTCATTCTAGGAAGGAGAATAACATCATTGCCCTCTGTAAAACTTCACCTTGATTCAAATCTTTCTTCTAGGAAATATTTCATTAAAACTTTTAATTATCGTGAAAAATTAATGAGATCTTTTTGGACCAGGTGGAAAAATGAATATTTACTAAATTTAAGATCGGCCCATTCAAGTTTAGCTAAAAACTGCTCTCAATTTAAGGTTAACGATGTAGTCTTAATTAAAGATGATCATTTACCTCGTAATTTTTGGAAACTAGGAAAAATACTTGAATTATTTCCTGGGAGAGATGGCAAGGTGAGGGCTTGCAAATTAAAAACTGAGTCTGCAACTATCAGGCGACCTGTACAACTGTTGTATAATTTGGAAATACTGGACTAAAGTGTATAAATTGTATTCATGAACTCTTAACTTTATGCCTAATTTCTTGAATATTAACTGCCATAAATCTGAATATTATATTGTACAATTTTAGTTAATTGATATACTTGTATGTTTTCATGTTTCTTTAATAGTGCATATGTTTTACCAGGTAACTTTCATGTTATGCAAGAATATTTACTCGGATTTTTTATGAACCCCCCTTGGTTCATCCGGGGGCAGGTTGTTGGAAACGAATTTAATCACTTGATATGTGGGCGGAGCTAACCGCTAAACCCACGTGGTATCGTAAGTATGTGTATATGCATGTAAAAGTTTCGGCTCTCATCTGTGAGTGTGCGCGTGTAATATGGTTTTTTTTTTTCATGACGGTAGCTTCTAGAATGGCTTACCGAATATACCTTGTCTCGGAATATAATTAGAAATTAATATTTACTCGGATTAATTGTTTATATGTCTTTATTTAGAATATGTGCGTTGTTAAATCTTGTTAAGTTTGCTGTTACAAATAAACTGTTTAAAAGGACAAACTTCTCGTCATTCCTTGGAATCTCGTATATTTCAACTTGGTGATATACCATCATTTATTATTTTTCAATCCTTCTTCGGTTATTTTTATGATGATAGCTAAAATAGATTTGGGATCACTTTTTCCTCTGACAACTTCAGGCACTGGGATACGGACTGTAAACCACACAGAGGCTTCAGAATGAGATGTATCCGATATCAATTTAATGGTATTAATTTAATATCCCAAAGACCTGGAATAGTTCATAAATGCAGTAGGGTGGAAGGTAAATGTATTTGTCGTGCGAGATATATGATATAGATTATTTTACACTTTAACTGGCTGAAGATCGTTATTATATGAAATAACTAGTTAAACCATGAAATACAAGAGAGTTTTACACTTTAACGGACACGATCAGTTATTTCATGGAATAACTGGGTATTCTATAAAATAACGGATTTCATACTTTAACGGTAAAGGGTTTTGACTATATAGTCAACCCCTCCCCCCCAAAAAAAAAATTCCACCTTATATTGGAATCTCTGCCTAATGGTGAGCCTTGAGGCTGGATTTCTTTTCTTTTGGTTTATTCCTACTTTGGTTTACTCCTTTTTTCCCCTTCCGTTTTGGTTCAAATATATAAACTTTTATAATCATGCACAGTACCGCTTTCTACGTGTTTCATAAATCTGAAATACAATGTAAGTTACTAGTAGTTAATGTAAGTTAAAATGTAGTACAATACACCACAACTGTCCTAGTCATAACAACAAATGACCAGGACAGTTGAGATAGCAATGAGGCAGCATCCCCCATAGCTAAAAATGGACTATTTCCATCGCCCCGTCCCCAATCTACTTCTCCCTCACTCATCCCTGCAGTATTTATTTATTTTAATGATGTTGATATAATAAAGAGATATTCGATGCTTTTTGTAATTGATGATGAGAATCTTGTATTTACGGCAATTCTACAAGATAAATATTCTTATTTTTTTAAATGCGTGATTTTGATGGTAAAAAATAGTTACGTTAAATGGTTGCAACGATTAATTATACTAAGAATCTTCGATTTTGTTTTAGTATTGAGAGGTACAAATTTTTTCCAAGAAATAAAAGCTATTAAAAATGGAAAGTATCACTATTTCTTTAGCATATTATAAATTTAACTCAAGATAAATAAAATACTGATATTGTTGTTTTTCCATTTCTTCCGTTTCTATAGTTCACTGTTGTTTTAAAATTATTTACTGTACCACCGTTTTATATTAACAGAATTTTGATTCTGTTGATATTTAACTCACCGTTTTTTTACAAAGAATGATAAACGATTCGGGATTCTTTGTCACAAGTGATAATACAGATAACTAAGTAAGATAAATAAACTCTTATCTTTCTGTTACTCCTGCGAAATCTGCGAGTTATGTTTGAGCAAAGTAAAAATGGATTCGACGGGACAAATACCCTCATAACAGTTTAAAATATGAACTAGGAGTTAATACAACAAGGGGAAAGTTCTTTGATTCTTTTGCACTGACATGGTTACAAAGATTCTCGTACTTTAGACAGAATATGCTTTTTTGACATCTGCTCGAAAATCATTTGGGTCCAAAACTTTATACTGATCTATAACTTTTTTATAGTACATCCAAACACATAGATCTATAGAAAATATAAATTTTTCGATTTTAGTCTAAATTTAACAAAGAAAATTTACTGTTTTGATTTAAAGATCATATTCTAACATTTAATTATCTAGCTTGTTTCATCTTTGAATTTTTGTGTTCATATATATAAAAATAGACAAATTAACAACCAATCACTTATTAAGCGCATTAGGTTAAATTTTTTTTTCAACTACAGTTCTGAAGTAAAGTTTATATTCAAAAATTTACATAGTGTCTAGCTTGTCGCATCTTTGAATATTTGCGTTCATGCATAAAAAAATAGATAAATTGACAATAAGTCAACTTTTGGGGAATTTGCTCCAAAAATTTAACATAGATTTACAGTTTAAGAAAAATTTACCAACTCGGATCAACAAATTCGAATTCAAGTGCACACGTAAAGACAGATAGACCGATTCCGATTGCCAGGTTTTATCTCAAACTTGTTAAAAATCTGTATATTTGATGGAAAAATCGCATTTTAAATTTCATCTTTTTAAGTTGTTATGTTTTTCAGTTTTTGTCTGAGCTGCGTTCAAAAATAGATCAGCCGAAAAATATAAAGTCACTTATGCTGTGTGACTTTTAAACAGGGCGATCTGAAATCATATTGCTGTAATCGGCAAAATATGAAATCCGGCATTCTATAGAATGCTTAGGCATTGTATACAATGCCTAAAATTAGCTGGCAATGTATGAAAACGATTCATATTTCACACATTTCCCAGGCATTTCATTGAATATCGAATGTGAAACCGGCTACGTGTGAAATACTAATCCGATTCATTTCGAATATTGTATGGAAAGGCACGTGATTTTTAACACGCCCCGCTGGCATCTCCAAGAGTAAAATAACAAACATACTAAAATCCATCGAGAAATGCAGCAAAAAAAAAAGAAAAAAAAAGAAAAGATTCCAGAGGAATAAAAAAAAAACCTCCACTACTTTTTTCGGATCCACTAAGTGATTTCTTACTTCTGATATCGATAGAGCCTAAGTGATTCGCACAATATATTGGTAGATGTAATGAGTGTGACAGAGGAACATTTCTAACGACTTGGAATTTCTGAGGGAATTAAAAAAAAATGTGATCACTATCCACTTTATGCTCTAAGAACTTGTTTAGAATTGTAGATATTCTTGACCATGAAAATCCTTTCCGGTCATTTGCAATTGCTCAGCCCAATGGAAATGGGCAAGGATTCGTTAAATGTATGTGGGAAAGCTAATTTGCCTGAAAAATGCACGTATTTTGAATAAATTTTTTAAATGACATTCTCATTATTTTTTTTGGAATAATATTTGTACTTTTGAGGAAAGCATGTCATTTGTATAATTGCTTTATCACGATCTTTTTTCATATTTTGTGCAAATAGCATTTGTCGTTCTATAGGAAGCCTAAGAATAATAATTCTGATATTTCATACTTTGCCTAAAACTGTCTGAAATTATTGACAATACATAGGCATCCTATAGAATGCCAGCATTTTATACTTTTCTCGGAAACATTCATGTATATATACAAATATGTAAGCTGTTTACATAAATATATATACGGCAACATAAGTATATATAGAAATAAGTAAGCTGATAGCCAATCGTCTTTGGGCTGATTTAATCTAAAATTTTTACAGCCACAGTTTTGATGTAAAGGTTATATTTTAAAATTTATTTAGCTAGCTCGTTGCACCTTTGAATTATTGTGTTCATATATATGTGGGAGTCTAAATAAATCTTCAAAAAAAATTAGATTGTTCAGATAGCAGGGTTTTAGTGGCGTGATGTTTAGGGTTTTTTGAATGTTTATGGGTTAGTTTCTAAACCAAAATTAAAACAATACAAACGAAGGATGAAGAGACTTCTTTAGAAAAAATGAAACAATTTATTTAGAGTTAAAGGGGAATATTTACAGGGGGAGTATTTACAGGGAAATATTAAATATAATTAAAACATGGAGATATTTAATAATCAGAAAGTTAGATTATTTCCTCTAGGAGGAAGTTAGAGATAGGGAAACATTATGACTGAAAATATATATTACCGCGCATCCGCTGAGCTTAGCGGGAACCGCTGACGCGTGAAGACAGGCGTCTTCTCTGGACGAAAGTTAGTGAGCCTCTGATTCAAAGTTAATTGGGACAGACTTTCGAAAGACCGATAGGTGGCGTTGTTCTGGAACGCAAACTAATTAAAAATAATGGTCCTCTGGGAAATAATCTAACCATTACAACTCTTGCTTTGGATTTCATATATCATCGGGTGTTGACAAAACAAGATGAAGGTAGATGTTGGTTAATTAAAATAGTTCTATGGGATATCCTACATATATGCAGATAGAAAATTGATAGCTTGTCAACTCTTAGTCGATTTTTCTCCAAAATCTGACACAGATTTATATTTAAGGAAAATTTTCCAAAGAAAGATCAAATTTGTGGATGCGCGTGGAAAGATAGATAAACAGATTCCCATTGACGAATTTTGTGCTCAATTTAATAAAAGTCAATACATTTTATGGAAAGATCTCATATTTAAATTTCATACTTGTAGATTGTTGCCTATGCAGAAATAACCTGATTCTGATCCTGTTCCTGATTTTTCAGTTATTACCTGAGCAGCATATAAAGACATATCAGCCGACTATTCACGTTCACTATGCAACTTTTAGGCAAGGATCTCTGAATCATCATATTGTCATGGACCGCATGACAAATTTCTACCCTCCTTTTTTTTTGGCGATTATATTATTTGCCCTTCATATCCATTTCATACAAAAAAGGGTAATATTTTTTTTTAAAGAAAGGGGATAATTTTTTTAGAGATGTAAAAATCTGGATAAATTCGCACTTCTTTCTTGAGAGTCATTCCTTACCGCATCCAAATGACAGAGACGGACATGCGCCTCTTCTTAGAAGGAAATAGACATAATTTTGGAGCCGGAGACCCTCTTAAGGAATTGTGACTTCCTTTCCAGAGCAACCCTTCGGAAAATTCGATCATTACGGCGCTAACAGCCAGCACTCGTCTAGGCAGTGAGTCATCCTCACAACTGGAATAACCGCAGCACGATTCAGATAACCACGGCGGACTTTCTAGGAAATTATAGGTACGGCATCTGTTCAAACGGAGGGAACCATTCCAAAGCGGATGGAAGAATTAAAAAAAATGAAAGAAACCGCCCGGATTGTCTGTTATAGGTCAAATTTATAGAGACGTGCGTGTGTGAATTAGCTGAAAGAAAACAATCGGAAACGGCGAAAGGATGGGATGGATTTTAAGAAATTGTAATGAAATGCTTTTTTTTCATCCTAAATCATATTTCTTTTAATAGAACATCAAATAATTGTTTCCTCGTGGAAGAAAGTTGAAATTCATTATACTACGATTAAAGTTAATAATGGAATCTATTTTAAAATAAAATACTTTTTTTAAAGGTTTTTAGAAAAATATTCTTCAGAATTTTACTTTTTGAGGCTATGGAAATTAATTAACAGGAATCTTTATTTTATTTTGGGGGAACGTTTTTAGGGGAAAAAGTGTCAAAATGCAAAATTTAAAAAATAAGTAATTTTTTTAAAAAGGTTTTTTTTTCGTGTGTGTGTGTGTATGTGTGTTTGTCATAGAAGCATAATTTTTGTCATCCTTTGATAAAAGCGAACAGTGAAATTTTTTCTAACATATAATAATTTTTCTTGGAATTTTTTTTTTTAAAATCGAAGCGAAATTTTACGTTGCATTGAGGTGGGTGCTAAATAAAGTAAGTTTTTTATGTTGTGAAATATTAGAAAAATAGCTTTATAAAGGCATATTTTGGAGAATATGTATAAAATCTTCCTGTATGTATCGTAGATCCATAATTTCTTGTCATGTTTTCATCAAAACGAGCAACTGAATCTTCTTAAATATGAAAGTATTTTTCTGAAGATTATAGAAAATCAGACATTACGTTACTTTACAATGCAATGACAGCTAAGTAATGTAAGTTTTCCTTTCTATGAAAATTTTATATATATTTAGATCGGAGAAATATAAGCAAAAAAATGTGTTTTTTCTGTGTTATAAAGGCTTTTTTTGTCAGTTTAAACCAAGTTACTATTCACTTTAATGCTTAAAAAAGAGAAATAATAATGAAAAAATAACGGAAAAAAATTATGAAAAGGAAAAAAGCGTATAAAGTAACTTCGGGAAAACTTTTTTTAGTCAATATTTTTTAAAAGCGAAAATGTTTTCAGCGTTATAGTAACGGACGAATTTTATTAATATTAAAATTCTTTTGTTGAAATGATAATATTTTTAAATAAGTTTAAAAAACCGTACCTATTAAGAGAGAAATGGGGCTGAATTTGAAATACATAGCATTTTTTCCATTTGAAGTAGCTTATATTGTTAGATGTCAGAATCATAGTATATGTAACAAACCAATAGCAATCTAAGAATGCTTCTGTAATAAATAAGATGGTTGTTTTCTATTATTCCTTGACCTTTTTATTTGTTTTCTATTAGGGAAATATCTCCTATTCGGTAACATTCCTTTACCTTTCAATTTTCTACAGGCTGGTTGACAGAAAATTCTTGAATTTTATTTTGTCTAAACAAATATGTTTATTAAATGTATACAAGCTCAACTTAGTGCAAAACTTAATCTTAAATCAGAAACTGTTAGAGTTATCATTTAATATTTTTTTTAAAAAAGAAGTAAATCGATAGAAGTTTTGCTTGAAAATTGAATATGAAATAAATAGAAAATGGCAGACAGTAGTTTTTGTAATAATATTTAAAATAATAATTATTTAGAAAGAGTGAGAATACATTCGACATTTTAAAACATTCTTAATAAAAAAAAACTCCTTCCTCATAATTTACAAATATATATGTAACATCCAATAGCACTATTTTCATTATAAAGAGAGTCCAAGCTAATAGCGTTTCAAAAGCTAATTTTTAAACCGTTAGAGACAGACATACGCTCCCAAACGAAAAAATACTTTGAATGATTAAAACATTATGATTCATTTCATTTGTATAAATATATATGTTGTTTGAGTAAAAAAATCTTGAAATTTATATTTCTGTAAAATTTCTCGGTTCTGTTAATTATATTTAGTAAAATGTTTCAGATTTTTTTGTTTCTTTCTTTTGTGAAAAGAAAAAAGAATCCACATAGTGACTTTCGAATATCATTAATTTAAATGATTTTAAATCATTTCTATTGCCTTCTTGAGGAAATTTCTTTAATCAATGGAACTTCTTTCCGGAAAATAAATATTATCGACAAAGCAATACTAATTGCAGAATATTTATTAAGTAG
>JAOUZG010038990.1:0-10573 GCA_026289955.1 Argiope argentata | reverse complement strand
TCCCCATTACCATCTCTCCGTTCAATCCAATTCCACCTAAATGCATTTCCGACATCTTCTAATTGTATAATATCACTATTTATATCAAATTTTATAGTGAAATTCTCTTGCGTACATAAATTTAAAAAAAATATTTCAATAAACGAAACGGAAAATTTACACGTGCATCAATAAATGAAACGAACATTTTACACAGCGGAGAAAAAAAGTTGCGAAGCGATCAATGACAAATAGCTAATACGGCGAAGAATCCATAGAGCTGGTATACTAATAGAGGGAGTGCAACCCTACTAAGCAGTGGGACAAGATAGAAACACGTGCTGTGTGTATAGAATTTGTATTCACTGTAACCGCAATATCCATTTCCCATTATATTTCAATGGGAGATCTTTTCTTGCTTTTAACTGTTCAATTTTAAAGTTTATTTAAGCCGTGGTTAACAATTTCTGTGCTATTGGATGCAAAGAAAAGCTTCTACGGACAGTTCTCTGTCATTTCACTGGTATATACAATAAAACATATTCTAATTATATCTATTTTAATTCATTTTAAAATTTCGTAGCCACGATCACTCAGTGATTTTGTTGTTATAACTGAATAATATTTCATAGTTTGGTTTACTTATTGTATTTAATTTATTTAACTTGTCATTAAGGTTCATTTAAACTGATAAAACTGCTTTATATTTTGCTACTTGCTTTATTTTAAGCTCGAATGTGTTGCAAGCGGTTGGCTGAAAGCTTGGCGTGATTTTTTCTCGCCAATACAAGAGTTTATACAAAGATTATTACATAAACATACTTTTTATTCATCCAATCAAGTTCAACTAAATTTTCAAAACTTGTTCTGGATTACATTTGATTTTAATTCAGTTTTTTTAAATATTAATTCATAAATTTGATTAATTAATTAAAAACTAACTTTCTCACCAAAAATCTTCGTTTCTCAGTTGCCAAATAAATAACGAATTCAGTTTGTTTTTTTCCAACAGTGTTGGGGTTAGGCTTAACATGTTTTCGGCCGATTATTTCAAACGATTTTGTTTATTTTCATAATGTTTGATGTATTTAAAATTAAACATGGTTAATTAATAGAATTTTCTGATTCATTTTGAAGTACTTTCGAATTATAATAATGTAGAATAAAGGAAATTAGAAATTTCTAATTTGTATTTGGGTTTCCAACTGGTGTGGGAAATTATAGCTTTTTGCGGTGTCACAATTGGCTTTGAATCATCAATTGGCGTTGAAAATTCAATGCTAATATAATTTTTGATCAATTATTTATAGTAATTTTAATTGTTAGGCCGGGATAGTTGAAATCTATTTCTTTTTTCAGGGTAGCTCTTGATTGTTCTAATTAATGCTCCAAGTTTAAATGAAAATATTTGAATTATGTGGAAAAATTGTAATTTAAAATAAATTATTATTATCTCTATGTTTCATTTAACAATTATTTGGTGTGATAATTTGTGGTTCCTTTTATTATAAGAAAAATATTCTTAACTGAATCATAAGCTTTATTTAGCCAATGAAAATTTGTTGATAGTCACACCAAATACACTGTATTTTTTTTTAAAAAAACTGTTTTTTTCTAATATTAATATCCTAATTTAGAATTATAAAGCATTTTCCGATTAATGTAAAACCCTAACAAAATAAGAGTCAAGATCTTGCTATTTAATATACATTTTGTTGCTCATCCATACCCAAAACTATTTCTTTTTTGTAATTTTTATTCTGTAAAGAAACTGGAGTAATGAATATTACTGTTTAATTGCTTTCATCAGAAGTTGATTTCAATAAAGATCGATAGGACAAGAATTGTGAATTTTATCTTCAAATAAATTGATTTAAATATGATACGCATGCAGATGTTTATAAAACTAATGCAAAAGAATATATTTACAATTGTTAACTAAGGTTAATTTTTATTAAATAAAATTAAGTTCATTTTTATTTTTATTAAAATCAACGACCTAAAATTAGATTTACATAACCGTACACTTAATAAATAATAACAAAGTAGCTTTGACTGAGGTGAATTGGCAAAAGCTTTGTTGAATTTCTTAATAAAAAATTTTGTTTGCCTCCATTCACTAAAATTTCTGAAAGGAACAATCTACAGAATAATTATGTAAAATTAGGATAATTAAGGATTTTCTCACTTTCGAAAATAATGAAGTAATCTCTGGGCAATTCTTTTAATTTTTTTATTGGAACACAATAAAAGTATTTTCGGGTATTTCTTTTTATACAAAGAATCAACTTATAATTGATATTAGAAAAAGTTTCTGACCGGTTTTAAACTTTAAAAAATTATTGCAATAATAAACAAAATCGTAAAAGATGTCTATAATACATAATTTAAGATTTTATAATTTCTCTCTCTCATAACATGGATAGTAATTGATATATGTATAAGCACAGTGTTATGAAGGGGGAAAAGACTTATGTCACTTTTATATTCTGTTTTTATAAAGGTATTTTTTCTATCTGTTAGAGATAATGACAGAAAGTATTTGAACATGTAATGTAAAATACAAAGATGTTTTTAGGTAAATAAAAGAAATAAGATGTTTATTTGAAGAAGAAAAATAATTACTTTTAATTAATGTAAAAAAAGCAAGCAAATAATTTAACATGATTTGTCAACAAATTAAGATATTTATGTTTGGAAAACGAAAAATTATCTTCGATCAGTTTACTTGTTTTTGCTTATTACAATAATTTCTAAACAAGAAAAGAAAAAAAAGAAACTTTCCTGGAAATTAAAATCGACCGGAAATTACAATGGCGGGAAAGCAAAAGATTGCACGACATATTTTGAGTTTGCCGAGATTTGGGATACGTCGCCAAAAATGGTATCTATACTCTCAGATTCCTCCCACAACACGCGTATTATGATGCGTACGGATATTGAGACAAGAAAGATACGACTAGCACCCTCTATGTATATACCAGCTCTATGGTTCAATCACGCTAGAACGGCTGAAGGAAATTGGAAGAAATTTAGCTCAGAGATAGATTATAGTCTACAGAAGAACATAGGGTAATTTTTATTCCGGTTAACTGAGTGGTTAATTTGTTATTAATTAAAAACTACTTTTCAGCCCAAAAATAAAAAAAAAACATCTGAAAACATCTGCCTGAGCTTTTTGAATCGTTTGTTTTTATTTTTCTATTTCCGGTGTTCTTTTAATATTATCTTACAATTCTAAAGCAATGTTTATTAAATTTTGTTCTTATGCTGTTCTTGTGTTAATATAATTCGTTATTTCCTATTCATTTCTATTGATTTTTTTTTCTTGCTGTACTTATTTCTTTTGCCTAATTTCATCATTTTCGATTAAATTTTTTAGTGCATTCCATATTACTGCATTTATTGATATTTTTTTTTTTCTATTTTCCGTTAATTTGCTGCAATGGGCATCGAAACATTGTGATTGGTAATGCCATTTCGCTAAAATTTGGTGGCAAAATATTTTTTGGCGAAAATGAGTATATATTAAAACTGTTCCACTGCGTGTTTTTGTAATTAAATTGCATTTGTGTTAGCTATATATTTTTTATATATTCTTAAAGTGGTGTGTTTCCGTTAGCAAATAATTTAGAATTCCGCCAAATTTTCTCAAATTTCTTTGGAGAGAGAGAGAGAGTAGACTAACAGCAGGAATTGAAAAACGAAAGAAAGAAACAGACTCCAAACCATTCAGGGGTCTCCAGAGATTCCTACACGAATCTATTCAATTTTCGGTGAAGTAATAATTAGATGGAGAGGACAAAAGAACTTAAACAAATGGTGACAATGGGTTGAACTTATAAAGAAATAAGATTATTAACTGAAAAGGAAAAAATGTTAAATTACGGGATTAATAATCTAAAGTACCAATTCTCTTTACTACGAAACATACAAGTCTCACGTGTTGGATTTTGAAAATAAAAATCTGAGTATTTGTAGTGTTCATGGCCTTTTTCAAAGTTCCCAATTTCATACAGGATCGGAAAGAAGAATTAAACCTTCATTAGAGGATAGACAAAAAGGTGCCGGGCAGACCATTTTCGCTGGTTGCACACATAAACGTATACGAAAGGGAAGGGGGGAAACAGAGGGGTGAGAGGAGACCCCGATCCATCCAAATTTCTCTCCTGTCAAAACATTCCTCCGACATAAAAATCTGCAAATAAAAGCGTCCTGATAGTTCCCAGGGCAACCGAGGACACAAACAAGACGATATTAACTGAAGGCACCTGCGAAAAACGTCCTTCTTACCTAAATTATCGGTTTTTCTACCCAAAGAAATCGGTTTCCGATACGCCTCAGCAGATGCGAAGGCGAAAGGGGAGGTCGGGCTGCAGTTAGGGGTAGTGTTTAACTATTCCGTCCCTTCCAAGATTCCAATAAGTCCTCCCTAACCCTTTTGGTAAGCAAAGGTGAGGGAATGTGGATTTACAAAGCAAAGGTATGCTAAAGGGATATTAGTGAAAAAATTTGTGGAATTTTTATTCAAGGATAATTATGTATACAAAAAACTCATATTTCTGAATACAATTAAATCCTGTAAGATATTAAACTATAGAGGGCGAAGAAAAAAAAACCACAGTGGGGGTGGTCCCATGTACCTTCTCGTACATTTTCACATTACGATATATTTTTGTAACCCCCCCCCTTTATATAGAGCAAGTGTTTTCATTGACTTTTGTGGAAGATTTATGATCATTTGCAAATTAGATGATTCAATTTAGTAATATGATCAAGATTATCGAATGTGTATTCAGTGATAATTCAAAAGCCTGACTAGATCCAAAATTTGATTTGGTAACACGGCAACCTTATAAATGTTTCTTAATTTTATTAATATTATCAAGAGAATCGAATATGTATGTCCACAATAATAGCCATGTCTGACCAGATCCACAATTTTATTTCTTATTATGCTAGCTTTATAAATTTATAAACTTATTTTATTCTTTTAATATTATAAAAATTGTGAAGGGAACAGAATATGTTTTTCAGTCATAATTTTAGTGTCTGACTAGATCCAAGATTTGATTTAGCATCACGGCAACCTTATCAGTTTTTCTCACTTTTATCAAGACTGTCAAGAGAATTGAATATGTTTGTCCATAATAATCTACGGGTCTGACTTGCTCCAAAATTTGAGTTGAAATCAAGGCAGCCTTATAAATTTCTCTTACTTTTACCAAGACTATGAAGAGAATCGAATTTGTTTGTTAATACTAACTCCCGTGTCTAATTAGATCCAAAATTTCACCAAGCCACATCATCTTTATAAATTTCTCTTACTTTTACCAAGATATGTCCACAATAATCTCCATGTCTGACCAGATACGAAATTTTATTTCTTATTATGATAGTTTTATAAAATTCTTTTAATATTATTAAAATTTTTAAGAGAATCGAATATGTTTGTCAGTAATAATGTTAGTGTCTGACTAGATACAAGATTTGATTTAAAATTGCGGCAACCTTATTGGTTTCTCTCACTTTTAACAAGATTGTCAAGGGAATTGAATATGTATATCCATAATTATCACTGTATCTGACTTGATTCAAAATTTGATTTGTCATCAAGGCAGCCTAATAAATTTCTCTTACTTTTACCAAGACTATGAAGAGAGTCGAATATGCATGTTATTACAAACTCCGGTGTCTAATTAGATCCAAAATTTCACTAAGCCACATCATCTTTATAAATTTCTCTTACTTTTACCAAGATATGTCCACAATAATCTCCATGTCTGATTAGATGCGAAATTTTATTTCTTATTATAATAGCTTAATAAAATTCTTCTAATATTATTAAAAATTTTAAGAGAATTGAATATGTTTGTCAGTCATAATGTTAGTGTCTGATTAGATCCAATATTGGATTTCGCATCACGGCAACCTTATTAATTTCTCTCACATTAATCAAGAGTATCAAGAGAACTGAATATGTATACCCGTAATTATCTCTGTGTCTGACTTGATCCAAAATTTGAATTGACTTTAAGGCAGCCGAATAGATTTCTCTTACTTTTACCAAGACTATGAAGAGAATCGAATATGTATGTCAATACTAATTCCCGTGTCTAATTAGCCATTATCATGCCACGTCAACTTTATAAGTTTCTCTTACTTTTATAAACATTGAGAAGTGAATCAAATATCTATGCCGGTAATAATCTCGGTATCTGTCTACATCCAAGTTTTAAGGATTATTAAGGATTGAAAATTTGAACAACATATAAAAATACATATAGTGAAAGTGTTAACTAATAGTAGTAAGAATTGAAAAGAAAACCCCCTTTTTTTATCATGTCAGAACATGCTATTGATTTGGGAATGAGGTTTGTGATGCCAACAAAAATTCTTAAGTGAAAAAAAAAACGTAGGTGAAAAAGTGAAATGTTATTATTTGCACGAGTAAAAAGTTCTGATTAAAAAGAAAAGAAGTTAATGACTACAGCAAATAAAACTTAGAAAATTGTCATTTTTAGCACGTTATTGCGTGAAATTAAATAAATAGGAAATGTTATATGTTTTTTAAAACAATAAATACGAGACAAAGATTCTTGAATCATTTGCAGTACTAAAGTGACTCATTCAACGAAACAACTAAAATGAATAAAAATATAATTTAACTTGCACGAGCACGTGGTGCTTGGCCGTTCAAGAAATGATGTTCTGACATGATACATTGAAATATGCATAGCAGATTTCATTTTAATCTTCATAATTTTAATAATTTTTTTTTGCAATTAGGTGTTGTAATTGAAGAACTTTCATTTCATTTTCTATCCCTTTGTGAATGATGGTCAAAATATCGTTATCAATTTTTTAAACCTATAATCACTGTAGCGAACACTATTATCTGCTATCACATGATATGGAGACAGGAAAAGAATTTTAATTCATAAAACTTCATAGTCTCTGAAAGTTTCTTTAGCCTCGGGAACTTAAACTTAGTATCTTCATTATTGTAGAAAAATCAAGGCATCTGTGACCTTGAATTAGGGAAACGAATTATGTTAAATTGGGAATTTGAATTTAGATTCCAGCTGAAATAGAAAATAAATACACTTTATCAACTTAAAAAAAGCAACAGCATCAATAGTTTCTCTAAATGAAGAAACATCAGATGCACTAGTAAATTAATATGAAGTATTTTGGACAAAATTAAAAGTTTGGAAACATTAAGAAAAAAATAATAATATAATATAATATAATCTGCTATGCATATTTCAATGTATCATGTCAGAACATCATTTCTTGAACGGCCTAGCACCAGGTGTTGGTTCAAGTTAAATTATATTTTCATTCATTTTAATTGCTTCATTGAATAAGTCACTTAAGTATTGTAAAATATCCAAAAAACTTTGTCCCGCATTCATTGTTTTAAAAATATATTCAAATTTCTTTCATTTCATATAATCACGGGCTCAAAATGACATTTTCTTGGGGGGGGGGGTTGTTGTAGTCAATAACTAATTTTTTAAATCAGAGCTTCTGTAAATTCAATGGCAACGAGTTATTGAAAGCTGATATTTTGAGATGCTCGTGCAGATAATAAAATTTCAATTGTTCGCCTACAGATTAAAATGTTTATTTTTCACCTTAGGATTTTTGTTGAAATCAGAAATCCTTATTCCCAAAACAATATTATGTTCTGACATGATAATATATACAACCACTAGAGAAATCACAAACAACGTTCAATTTCCTTAATTTGTTTAGAAATAATAATTCCACTCATATTTCATTTATTATTCAAAAAATAAAGAATATTATAAAATTTGAATTCAGAATAGCAAATTATAAAAGTTTGAGCAAAAGATTTGACATTAAACTACTTTAATTAAAAAAATCCACTTTTATTTCCTCTTTTTTTTTTCAAAAAAATAAAGAATATTGCTAGGTGGAATAACGAATTTTAAAAATATCAAATGACTTCAGCTAGTACGAACAACCCGTTCTAACAACCCGTTTTTTTTATTTATTATTATTAAAATTAAAACCATCGAAATGAAAACCATCATTTATATAAAGCAGTAAAAAAAATCTAAATAAATAAAAATGAATACAATTATAAATGGAGAATTTCAAATAAATAAATTGGCATTTTCTTTAAAACTCTTTTCAGATAATTTTTTTTTCATTATTTTAAATTATACTAATTAAAATAATTTTTTGCTTTAATTAATTATTTGATAAATCTTTTTAATTTTCCGTTTTCTTAAAAAAATTGAATTAAGCTGCATGGTTTTTGATAAATTATCACTTGATTTTTTCGTTTGCCATTTTAGAGATGAAATCGAGCAGCGCAACTAAGATTATACGAACCTGAATCTGTGAAAGAAAAATCACCGTCGTTAAGTTTGCTTCTTAGTACATGCAGTCATCCAATCCAATAAACAGTTTTACAGTTAGGAATTGAGGGAAAAGAATTTTTCCACGCGGATAACTGGCATACCAGATAACATTTGATAGGATGAACGTGTTCTCAAATAAGTTATATATTTATTTTAAATATTTAACCAAAACACTTATATCCAAATAATATAGAAAGTTTTAATCATTTAAATAAATATTTATTTTTCGCAATGTTATTAGAACTAACTGGTTGTATATTACTTCTAAATTATTAATTTAATTAACAGTTTTATTCTAATGATCCAGGCAGATAATAATTGTTTTTTTAAATTGTAAACGATTCAATTTAAACTATACATTTGAACGATTTCTGAGGTAAGCGCAAACGATAATTTAAGAAATTCTTTCCAAACTATTTTTTTAACAAATATTATTATTATTTGAATTTTTTTCTGGCATTAACAAATATTTCCTTGTGATTGTGAACGTTATTTTATCATGCAAGCAAATTTGCCTGGTTTCATATCAATTTTACGGATTAAAAGAATTCTAATGTTCTGCATTTTGTTAATCACAGAAATGCTATTTATAGTATTGTGTCGATATTAAATGTTGATGCAACATAAATAACTCCTTTCACTTCAATTTTTCTGAACACTATTCAAATTTAACGAACTTTTCCACAACTATAATTCAATTAATACCATATTAAATAGATAACATATGATGTCTGCTTTCTTAATTCTAATTATTACAAGTATCAAATTCCTTGTAAATCACCTAAATATTTAAGAGGAAATTCATATCAACTTACCAATGATATTAATAAACCAGAAATCATGTGATTACAATGTAAAAAAGAATTCCATCACGACTTTCAATGATTTACAGTTTTTGCCATTTCTTATATTTACCCTAAGCTCCACGCTTGCATTTAGCTTTGTTTTTAATGCAACTATACTCCTTTTAGATCAAATTTTATTGTTCTTATATTTTTTGTCCTTATATTCAAATGTACAAATAAAGATAAGTTAATCCAAAACTAATCTTTAATGACTGCTTTCCAAAATCAGGCTCATAGATGAAAAGATCATATTCTAAATTTTAATGTTTAGCATGTTGTCCTTTTTTAGTAATGGTTTTTTTCATTATTATAATTTCTATCTCGTTTATATACTCTTTTTTACTGAATCTGACATCCTTGGTGAGTTATTTGGCGATTAATCCTTGTTATGAGGTTAATAACATCCAAAAATCGAATTTGTGTTTAAAAAGCATTTTCCATAACCGACAGGAATAAAATTTATATAGTAATTGTCGCCACAAAATATCATACCAAATTTAATATATAGAAGTCATTGCGCCTTTAAGTAACCACTTTTACTTATTTCTATAAGTACAGACCGATAGACAGTCAATGCAATGTTATACTTGGCTTAAAATGTGAAAGTGCTCTGAAGTATAGATGTTAACGCTGTGTATCGAATTTTATATATCTATCTCTCTTCGTTTTATAGTTGTTGTTGTTGTTACTTATTGCACTTACCATGGACAAACCCCACTGACACATCAGCAGATTTTAAGCCGGAGACATACGTCTCTTGTTTTACAAGCAGCACCATCTAGGGCCAAGAGTACGACTTAGCTACACACACGCCACAACACCTTTTAGGGGGTGGACTTCATTCCTGCATATTCATTTGCTCGTCTCAGATTGTAATTTAGACCTCGAACAGAGAACGATCACCTCTGACCCAGTACTCATAGTGGTATTACTCTCGATACGGAGGACTTTGAGACCACGAACAGATTTAGCGAGCGCCAGTCGCCCTACACTCAGGGAATCTTTTGACCAGTGAGTTTCGAACTCGCAACCTAAGGAGTACGAGTCCAACGCTCTACCAACCAGGCTATCCAAGCCCTCGTTTTATAGTAATCGAGTTAAATCTTATTCGAACAGCTGAATAGACTTTTGATAAAAATCTACAAATTCTTTATATTAAAAACCGCATACAAAATTTCATCCATCTGGAATAAAGGTTTTTTTTTTAATCTTTTTCACAGACAGACGGTAGGACTTTTTTCAAAAATGCGTTTATCGTACCCAGGTAGGCCTAACACGGGGATATTCAAAAAATCGAATCGAAAGCTCGAATTTTTTTGACGATTATTATACTATTTCTATACTGCGCGTACA
>JAOUZG010038985.1:0-13266 GCA_026289955.1 Argiope argentata | reverse complement strand
TATATTTTCTTTGCTATGAACTTGTTTTCAAAAAGAGAATCTTCTTGTGATCGAAGGCCAAAAATTGAACAGTTATGAAAAGGGACACAAATTTCAAATTCATCAATTGATCTAGATTTCTTGTCGCACTGCCAACATTTAGATTCTGTTGAATATATTGTCAACCAATTTTGATTGATTTTTTAACATGTAAGAAGATTCAAAACTCTTAAAATTGCTATGGTTATCGGATTCAAACAAATACAAGAAGAAATCGCATAAGTGATTTTAAAATCCAACTTGATCTTCTGGAGAATAAATAAAAGTGCTGAAAAAACAAGCTATTTAGTGAATTGAAAACTATTTTAATTAATTCGATACTTTTGCTACTGTGTATGCCTATCGAATGAAGAATTAAGTTTCCTAAAAAAACTGATTAATTTCTTTATCACAATGAATAATATATACATGTCAAAATGTTTATTAATTATATTTTAAAAAAATTTTAATCTGAAGTTTTAATTTTTATTATACATATTATTAAAATTAAACTTTTAATATATATATAGCATTAAGAGTTTAATTTTACATTTATATCCTAAGTTTAAAACGTGTTAGACTTGGAAGTTACATCTAAATAATTCCCAATTCTTGCATTTGCGCAGAATATTTGCCAATTCCAGGAGAACCTCACAAAATTCTTGCATTCAGGGTTTTTAACCTCCAGCCATAGCATATGAAGAGAATAATGGAATGAGGTTATTATCCTAATATGTCATTACTTAATGAGATTATTTCATAAATGGTTGTGTTAAGGTAAATAATGCATTTACTTATAGGGAAGTAACTCCTAACAGCATCTTAATATATTGCTACTCACTTGCTAAAGAAATTTTGAATTGTGCAGTCTCGCATTGAAATCAAATGGTCATAGGTTCAAAAATAATTGGGACGAAAACCTAGTTTGATAGATTAAATGTTTGGATTTAATAAGTTGCGTTACTTAAGTAACTAGCTTCAGCTAATTTTTGACAATAGAGTATTGCAAAAACGTTTATCCAAAGATTTTATCATGAATGTGAATTTAAAATTAAAACATATGTTTAGGGAATAGAATGAAATAAATTATAATTTATTAGTAACCAGTTATGCGATTTAATAATAAATACTCTTTGATCAAATAATAAATAAAACTCTGAAATATATATACCAAAATAAATTACCACTATTTTCTTAAATTTTGTTTACACAATAAAATTGTTTCATTGCAATTATTAGTGTTAGAATGCTCTTCATCGTTCGTAAAAGCAGTTGCTGTTTCTACTCTGCGAAACAGTTAAACTGCTTTAATAAGAAAACAATCTTCATACACTAAGTATCGAAGTTTGTGCCGATTTTCAATAAATTATTATGAATTGGATGCAATCCGTCATTTATATATTCTTAAAGCCTTTTTTGTGTCTATCTGCATTACGTACAAAAAATGCATTTTTTAAACATAAAATCTAATTTTAGAATATTCTGCAATCAAAACTATTGTTATTAACGTATTGTTTTGGGGAATATATTTTTAAATCTAAAATAGGGATGGAATTTTGATTTGTCTACCATTTCTTAAAGGTAGAGTCTCATATAGTGATCGGATAGTCACAGGTTCGAAAACTGATTCGTCTGGAATCCTCTCTTGGCCGATGAAGGGTTTGAATTATAAAAAATGAGTGATTGTGAAATTTCTAGCAATAATTTATTTTTGACAATAGCATATTGCAGATACGTTTATCAAAACACTTATCAAGATTCGTCATTTTAAATAAAGAACTATATGCGTAGAGAAAAAAATGAAATAAATTATAATTGATTTCTAACCAACTATGCGATTTAATAATGATTGCAGCTCAATCAAGTGATCATAGCAATATCTATGCAAAAACTAAGTTACCGCTACTTTTAAAATATTATATAAGGTTCTTGTGCATATTTTTTTCTTGAAATCAAATTAAAATTTCGAAAATATACTTCTACAATACAAAACAGTAAGCTGCATGAATCAAAAACCGGACAATTCATTTTCTTATTATGCATATGTCAGATTGGGCCGGATCACTCGCTTGTAGAGTCGGACTTTGCTGCTGAGTTAAAAGCGGGGTATAGGGCCGACATATCGACGAGAGAACTTTATGGAATTTAGCCAGAACCTCCCTGCGTTGTACTTGACATGGTTACTGAATGTTAAATTTGAATCAAGAAGGGGGAATAAGTATTTCACTTCAGAATTCCAGGTTAAGTCGCTATCAAAGATGGAGAATTATTTGAGCTTTTTCTTGATTTGTCCTTTCCGGAATATGATGGCATGGGTTTTGTCATATAAAAGGTCGTAGATCCTAGGTGCCTTCAACCCCCCCCTCTCCCTACACATGAGAGCCATTATATCATGTCAATTATTGAAAGTCATACCTTTTACGAATTCATCTTCCCAAGATTAAGCCACCCACCTGGGCTTGAAGCTCCATGAATCATGGCATTATCCTTATCCTCCACCCAACTGCGGTCTCTTTCTTACGGATAGCTCTGTGCTACAAGAACTGCTTTTCTAACACAAATAAAGATCCGTTCCCCTTCTTGATCCATCAAACGGCTATGAGCTTTTGAAAGTAGCTGCTTTTACTTTTAAATTTCCAAACAAACTTTAACCGCAGTTGATTTTAGATACAGCATCTTGATTCTTGATTTTACATATAATTAAAAAAAATCAGCAGCAGCTAATTGGGTAAACAAGTCTTCATTTCAATTTCAGACTATTTCAATAGCGTCAATATATTCTTCACGAAAGTAATCTTTTAGGTCAGATGATATATTTTCTTTGCTGACTTTGATGACTTATTTCCAATCAGGGAATAATTATGTTTTCGGTCAAGGTCGAAAATTCAATAGAATTATGAAAGAAATTTTTTTTCACTCACATTAATTAAATGAAATTCTTTGTTGGCAAATGCTCCTTCTAGATTTTTTATTGCTCTTACAATATACTTTATGATTTGTTGAATTCTTTTCGAAAAGGCCCTCATAATAATGGACATCAAATTCTGTTTTCTCTTATTTATTTCACCTGCAGGAAGATTTAAAATTCATCAAATTATTAAGAGATTACCAAAACTCTAATGTTGGTAGAATCGCTAAGAAGAAAGGGGAATTGAATTTCAGAACTGGTGAATAACAAAGATGCTAAAATCACAAATGTCATCAATGGACGGAAAACTATTTTTTTAAATCTGAGATTTTTTGTTACTGTGCAAGTCCATCCAATGAAGCAAGGCATATTGTTAAAATAGCTGATTAATTACTTTGCCCTATGAATAAAATGTATCATTAGAATAGAATGAATTTAAAACTTGAGTTATTAATGTTTACATATTATTGAAATTAAATCATAAAGCTACATTTTAATATTCATAATATTTAATGTTAAAATTGAAAGTTTATATCTGGCATTTAATTTTTTAAACAATGTAAGATAAATATAAAATAAATCTCAAGAGTTACAATTATGCAGAACATTTGCCGATTTGTGGGGAGTGTCGTGGAGTTATCGAACTGGAGGTTACTATTATCTGAACATAATAGGCGAATAGATTATTGAAAAGACAATAAGATTACTTAGTAAGTGGTTGTACTAAGATGAATAGGGGGTTTATTGATAGGTTACTCAGAATAATCTCAAGAAATAACAACTAGATTTGTTAGTTGATTTGATGTTCTTCACTTGAGGAGGCGCCGTTTCCTAATGGCAGAGGGCGACATTGAGGTGGGATTATCACAGGTTTAAAAAAAACTCATCATTACGTAAACCTCTCTTAATCGATTAAACATTTCAAAAATTAATGATTATTGAATAATTAGCAAGATCTTATTTTAGACAATGGTACATTGCTCATATTGTTGTTGAAAGATTTTACTCAAACTGAGCTGTTAAAATAAACAACATATTCTTAAATATGATCGAAATAAATTCCCTGTTTAATAACTATCTATGGCGTTAGTAATTAATCATTAACTAAATAAAATGAAGCAAAAAGCAATATCTTAAATACATATTTGCTTCGAATAAATAACGTAAACATATTTTAATCCATATCAAAGTAAATTACCACTATTTTCATATTCATTTCATTTATCTAAAATTTTTAAATGTAATTTTGATATAAGGTTTATACTTTTAACATTTAATTAATCAGAGCAGCTTTTGTCTGAAAAAATTTAGACAATAATCTGCATACACTTGAAGAATATGGTTGGTGAAAAAAATCCTTTTTTTCCAACTCTTCTGAGAGTTGAATATCTGAAGTTGTTTTTGATTGGGTCTAATAAATTTTCATCCCCTTATTATGTTGTTCATGAAACTTTTGAAACAATAGTTTCGAAAGAAGACAATTTGAAAAGAAAATAATTTAATTATGGACAGTTTGAATCATGAATTAATTATCAATGTCATTTATTTCAATTTTAACAAGAAAGAAAAACGGAGTTCTTCTCTTCTCGAACGAATAATTTTGACATTTAAAATAAACTAGAGATCATACAAGCATTTTAAAAGGGAAACATATTTTTTTCTTTTAAAATACGAACATCTATAACTATAATAAGTATAGATAAATAAATCCAATAAAACGTATTCTAGGAATTCATGATGACTACTGCCCTCAAACAACATTAGACGTGCAATATCCAAAGCAACTCCGATTTATTTACATTAGCTATTTTTAGAAGCGGATAGCGAAAAAACGATCATGCGACCTTAGCGGAACTAACTTTTCTGAACTGGAATATTTTCCTGCGCATGATCAAATTTAATTGGAGATAACGAGTAATATTCATTTTGTTGCTTAGAGGAAAATGGAAAACATAAATAAACATTCTAGCTAGTTTAAACCACAGAGGAGTCTTTATTTTTATTTGGGAATCGAAGATAGACAATTTTAAGAAATTTACTATATATGGTTTTGGAATTTTTTTTTATATTTTTAGAAGAAAGAAAAACTGAACAATTAAGGAATACTAAACTCTGCTTAGTTTGGTATTATTGACATGAAAAATTTTGCTTTTTTTCTTTGATACTGATACAACTTTGAATTGGTTTTAAAATTTCTTTCAAAAATATAGTATTTGTGATACATGGATTCTTATTTTCATGTTCCTCCCTGTTATTTTCCCCTTATTAATTCTTGATAATTCGAATTTGAAAACGCACTTTGATTGATTAGCGATTTTTTAAGAGAAATCTGTGCATGCTATAAGCGTAATGCACACAGCAATCACGCTTCATGAAATAAACAATGCCCCTGACCTTAATACTTTCTCCCACATCAAGGCAGAGTGATCTCAAATATGTCATCGATTAGAGTAACCAGGCATACATTTGCTGTAAAAGTTTTTGAAAGTGCGCCACTATTGTTGATCGTTCTCTACTTATCCACTTCTGTTACTTTTCGCCAGATAGCGCTGCTGTTACCTTAAATTACTGACAGCATCCAAATAGGTTGTTATGTAAAGATTCTTAGCCGCTTTTGAATCAGTTCATTCAAGCACATTTCGTCAAACTTGCTTCATTTGAAACAAGCACAAAACTGGAACTCTTAAGACACAACACAGCACACGTTACAGTTAGTTACAAATCATCACGAAACACCAACGCCGCCGAACTGCTCATGTCAATCCAGTACTCACTTTACTGCAATTCCTTTTCAGAGTTTTGCTTGACTGATTGCGCGACATAGGTGGACATATTTCTTTAAGGATTAAACACAATGAGCATAAATCGTGTAATTCAAAATTCTTAATGTTTAAGTTCTATAAAGTTACCTTAAACACAGCTTTTTTCTCCCAAACAAATCTATCCAGCAAATATTATGTTAAAATTCATATTTTGTACATCAAAGAAAAAAAAAGGCAGTTTCACGAGCTTCACGTAGAATTTTGATTTGTTGTTCGGGGGCACTGCAATCTAACTTGAACGTTCTGCATTATGTAGTGGTGATCTCTTTATACCTTTAATTAGATACTTTTTTAATTAATAGTTAGAATTCTAAATTTAACTAAGAAATTCTTTATTCCTTATCAATAGTAATTAAAAAATTTTAAATAAAAAATTTTAAAATTCTTTATTTGTAACAATTATTACCCATATTTAAAATTTTTTTAGCAATTTGTACAAAGTTTAAAAAAATCGATGAATTTTTATTTTTCTTCTTTGTGAAATTGGAAGGAAAAATAAAGATGAGAGTAACATTTTCTATCCGGATTCTAATGTTTTTTTTTTCATCTCCAGAAAATCGGGGTATTTTTTCGATCCAACAGAAATTGCTTTTCTTATATTTGAAAGATGTAATTTAAATTGAAAAAAAAATCCATGAACTGTTCATTTCAGGGCAAACTTTTAAATAAAATATTTGAAAAGTTATAAACTAGCTAAGAAGTTGAAAACAAACGCATCTCGAGCCAGTTACAGTCGTTTTTAGTAGAGACAAGGACATTGTGGGATGTAGTTATTGCTGGAATTGGGTATTTAAACGGAAGAAAAAATATTGATTGTCGAACATTATTTCCGATCATACGGAAAAGATGGTGATGGTGGACCGAGTCTTATAAATGATTCAGAAAACCTTCAAGAGAATTTGATAATACGACACCAAGTAAAACAGTTATGTCTAACATTAAGAAATTGCTTCATTTTGGTAGTGAACCGTGCCAACAGAAGGGGAATGTTAAAGGAGTGTGTCTTCAGTTGTGAAGGTCCAAAAAGAACGGTGCTTGCTTTGAGTTAGAAAACTATTCCTTTTTGTAGTAGTGTGTAGCCACTTTTGTTTCAGGATGGCTGCATGAACAATACAAACACTTTTGTACAGCGAGGCGGTGAACTCTCTCATTATGCCTTCTGTGGTAAATTAGCATGCCGTGGTGGCCTAGTGGTAAGGTCCCAGCTCGTTAGTCTTATGGTTGTTGGTTAGAGACCCCATCCCACAAAAAAGCCGTCGTTTAAGGAGGTCAGTTGCGCGTTACAGGGCCAAAACTCTTTCAGTTCGTGTGTTGTGGAGAGGAAGATGCAAACTCAGGTTTCGCCGTCATCGTCTGATATTGGTTCAAAACTACGAAGCCTGACCCAAAATAGCCCTGGTGTTGCTTTAAAATGGTGCTTTAATATAACTAAAATTAACTAAATTCCTTGGTAAATTAGCACGCTAATAGTAAGCATGCCGATATCCTGGTATAGGGTTAGCGCGTCATCCCCGTGATCTGGGCATCCTGGGTTCGAGTCCAGGTTCGATCATGTTTGGTCTCTATCTGATTTTTCTGTTATATCATTGAATGCACTCTCCTTTAAGAAAGGGTTGTGCAAGCGAATGTGATGTCTGAATAGCTGTTCTATGCGATGTCTTTAAATGTTGTTTATTTCTGTTAGCCCTGGGTGATAGCTGTACACTGGGATGTCTAAATGTTCAATAAAAATACTGTGCATGTACTTATGTAAATTTCATTTGAGGAAAAATAAACTTATTGATGGCATTGATGTAATTTTGTTCATCTTTTCATTTTATTACTATTTAAATTTTTCATCATTTCATTCCAGTTTTGTATATTTATTCGAATACCGTAACACAGAAGATTTTGAAAGTATTAGTTCTGTGGAAACTAGTTCATCGCTAAATCCGACTGGCATAAAATAAAATTATATTCCAACTTTACACAATGACCTATCTCAACGATTCAAAACAATCCTTGGTTGGTAAATAGTTGCTCGCCTATTTCATCTCTCATTCTTTACTAAGCAGGCATTCAGTCTTTTGTTTCGAGGGAATAAACTGCGTCACAACTCAAGCTTTCGTCATTCACCATGAGAGAGTGATAAATACCCTACAGTTAAAAAAAAGGATTTAGATCCTAAATGGATGATTGGATTGTAATCTTTGTTTTTCTCTTTTAAAAGATTTTCTGTTATTATTATTAGTTTCTAAGTTTGTTTGAATATCCAAGAAGTGCTTGCATTAAAATGCTGTTTGGATAAACGTATTGCTTCATTTGGACATTTAATGACTTATTGAATATAGAATTTGCTTAGCAGAATGGTGCAGCAAGCACATTTATATTTGAACCAGTTTTTCAACATTTGTTTTTTGTTGTCCAAAATATAAAAATTGGCATAAGATAAACAGATAATAATGGGAAATAAATTGAATATTTTTGCGAACAAAATTCACCATAAGTTACAAATCTTTAATGGGCGGATTCATTACATTTAAGGATTTATATTCCTTTTAAAAATAGTTAAATTGACAAATTAAGAATTATCGTTGTTTCTTCTGGCATTTGCCATGGACAGACTCGCTGAGGTAGTCAGCGATTTAAGCCTTGCAGCGTCTCTTGTATTGTAGTAGCGCCATCTAGGTTAGACTTTTTCGATTCACTTAGCACATTCGTTTGTACAGCTCCTTTTTACAGAGATGTAGAGTCACTCACCTTACAGAATACAACACCGAAGAACAACCATGCCCGAACCTGTATTCAAATCCAGCATGCACAGATCACGGGGAAGACACGCTATCTCTATGGCATTAAGCCGGCACAAATTAGAAGTGTTTATCGTAACTGGCTCAGTAGAGCTTATGATAATAGTTTTACAAAATCAGCATAGTGCAAAGAGTAATTCCGAAAATTTGCCACAAACTGAAATCGGTTATCAAACAAAATTACTGAGACGATTGAAACTGCGATTCTTCAAAATTCGATGCAAAAGTTTAAAGTGGCAAGATTTGAATTGACAATGTTGTACAGAGATCAGAGTGAACTTCTTAATATTTGGATGCAATTCGAAAAAGCTACGTAGTGGACTTGACATACCAGATGAAGAAAATATGCATTATTTAATTAAAAAATGTGTTCTTGGGTAAATAATCGCCAAATTTCTGTTTAGTTTTTAAACTAATAAGAGACAACAATCCTGAAACTGTACTACAAATGAATTAGAATTTTTTGGTCTCCTCGTTCAAATTCATATCAGAGTTATTCGCACTGATCATACAAAATTCACGATGTAAAATTAAGTTTGATTTCATTGAATTATATGATATATAAAAGGGAAAATTGTTATTTCATGAATCCCCTGGTAGATGAGATGAGAGATTCGCTGCTTATCTGAAACGCCTGTTGTATCCTGCTTGCAAGGGATTCATCCTGAGTGTTTAGGAGTGATAGTATGGCATCGGTTGTTCATGAAAATATCGAAACAGAAATGCTCTAATTGGAAGTTGAGAGTGTTCTCTCTTGAGAAATGAGATGGATTTTGACAACCAGGAAGGAGGTCGAAGTAAAAAAAATGGGAACAATTTGTCTGTATAGGATTGGATATCCCCCAGCTAAATGAAATAAAATCCATGAGAATAGAGCCATATTTCTTTCTTCAGAAATCTGTATTTTCTATATGCGAGAGAAGGATCAGGTATGTAAAAAAATATTTTATTCATAAAAATACATACATTTAATTGAATATTGTCAATTTTATTTCAAATCTAATTGAAGATTTATGTCATTACTATAAACGGATGTCATTGGAAGAAAAAGAAGTGTTTTAATTATTCATTTTTAAAAAATATGAAAAAATTAATCAGCTGTTGAAATTTGATGCTTTTGGAGAAATGAATTAGTTGTGATAAACAGTGATTATATGAATTTATTAAATAGTAAATGTGAAGTATTTTAGTTTTAAATGATAAAGGTTTTTGAATTTATCCAAAACCCTTACTAATGAATTTCTAATATCTCATATATTTGCAAATGTTCATTTTAAAACTGCGTAGTAATGATACAATGATGGTTTTGCACATTTTTCTAGATAATACTTATTCAAATTCATACATAACTCAACGGAAAATTCAGAGGGTGCATTTAAAAGAAATGAATCAAATCAAACATTTGATTGCTCCATGGATGTTTCAGAAGGGAAAAGACAAATTCCTGAAAACATTTTCAATATGATGTTATTATTAGTTGTACGATGACTGTATATATATAAAATTAAGGATCTCAGTGACAGTGGATACTGGCCTACAGTTGGTGATTTACCAGTTTTATTAGAGATAAAAACAATATACGATATCTGATATGCATTATTCGATTATAGGAATTGAACTCTTTAAAATGTTGCTGTAATTATTATCACTATGTAAATATTATAAAATTAAAGAGGACCTTTTAGCTGTCCAAGTATGTAAATCAATTACGAAATGTACTACAATTTTCATACCTGATAATACGGAATATCAAAAATGTAAAAAGATTCTGAAAGGTAAAAGGAATCTGGTAGAAATGATAGCTATCAAAAAGCTATTAGAAAATGTAAATAAATATATGAGGGCTATCCAGAAATTAGATTACGTTTTGGAATAAAAAAATAAACAAAGTATAGGAAACAAATTTTATTATATACAGATGAAAGCCACACTCAAATACTACTTTTCTACATAGTCACCATTCAAATTAAGGCATTTATCGTAGCGATGTACGAGCTTGGAAATTCCTTCGTCGAAAAATTCGGCCGCCTGCGCCTTCAACCACTTCGTTACCTCTTCTTGCAGCTGTGCGTCGTCATCAAATCGCTGCATAGCCAGCCACTTCTTCATTGATGGGAATAGGTGGAAGTCGCTAGGTGCCAGGTCGGGATTGCACGGTGGATGAGGAAACAACTCCCACTAAAAAGATTCAAGAACTTTACGAGTGACATTTGCCGTGAGGGGCCGGGCGTTGTCGTGAATCAACAAGATCTTAGAGCTCAAAATTCCTCTGCGCTTGTTTTGAATTGCTCTTCTGAGTTTTTGGAGAGTTCTGAGTTTTTGGAAAGAGGCACTACAATAACCCTTGAGAGTTTATTGTAGTGCCTCTTTCCAGGAAGTCCACCAAAGTCACACCTTTTCTGTCCCAAAAAACAGTCGCCATCATCTTCCTTGCCGACATTGTTTGCATGCATTTCTTGGGTTTTTGGGGAGAACTTGTGTGCCCCCACTGCATTGATTGCAATTTCGTTTCACAGTTCACGCGTTTCACCCATGTTTCGTCACCAGTAACGATGCGATCGAGTAAAGAGTCGCCATCCTTATAGTAAGCGTCCAAAAAGTTCAACACTGCAGCCAGTCGCTGATTTTTGTGGTCCTCTGTCAAGATTTTTGTAATCTATTTTGCACAAAACTTGTTGTAACCAAGCCTTTCGCTGATGATTTCGTGCAATAAACTTCGCGAAATTTGTGGAAAACTCAAAGAAAGTTCCGTTATTGTAAACTTTCGATTTTCACAGACTTGAGCATCGACTTTTTCGACAAGTTCGGCAGTCACTATGCTGGGTCTCCCACTTCGATCTTCGTCGTGAACATTGGTTCGGCCATTTTTAAATCTTATGACCCACAAGACGCACTCCACCTTCAGTTATAATGTTTTCCCCATACACTTCACAAAGCTGCCGATAGATTTCTATCGGTTTACAGTGTTTTGAAGTCAGAAACCTTATTACTGCACGCACCTCGCGGGATTTTCAACTAACGCAGACATTTCAAACCGTCACAGTATCTGAACGGAGCAAAGCACGAACCTCTCACTAGCACGGCTAGATGCCGACTGAGCTGCGCAAAGCTCTGACCCCAAGATGGCCGCGCTAGCCCCGCCCCTAGCGGACACAGACGAAAACGTAATCTACTTTCTGGATGGGCCTCGTATTAAAACATTCAGATATAATAACATTATTTCAGAGGGATTCGAAAATCCTATGAAATGGCATATATGGAATATCGCTACCTTTCAAAATTGAAAGACAACAAGTGCATATTAATTATTAGTTTTGAAAAGTTATCGAAGGATGTACAAAAGTTAACACAAAAAAGTGTCTAAAGAAATAATTGGAGGTTATAGATGACTTATTTAATGTGTGAATTCCAGCGAGTTGTCTCTTTTTGGGAAGGATATTTTGTGAATCAAAAATAGTTATATCTCAACAATTGATGTGAATCTCAGAAAGGAATTTAAAACAAATACATAAGACAGAAAGCTGGATCGAATTATTCTCGATTTAATTGATTAAAAATTCTGTGAAGTTGTTGAGCCTTATTAATTAATTGCACGCTTTATTAACCCGGCACAGCAATTCACCAATCTTAACGAACGTACGTCCACAGTCGACAGGAATTTTGTGAAGATGCTGTGATAAATAAAATCATGAAAGTGTTTCTTTCTTTTCAATTCATACTGTTAGTTCACACTTTTTCTCAATGTAACTTGTTGATCATGCAAATCTATTTGTATATAGACGGCTAACCATATCTGACGTCATTGTAAAATGTACTTGTTTCTTATTTGTCATGACATCAGAGGTGGTTAGTTATAAAACTGACATATATTTTCTTTCTATATGATCCGAGTAAATGGTAAGTAGTTGGATAGTTTTACTTTATTTTTTTATTTGCCCGTATTAAATATACATTTATGTATTTCTACTACCAATTCGTCAATGCTTCTCAAATCGAACGCTTTTATCTTGAAACACACGTCAATGTCATATATATGAATTCAAATTTCCAATCGTTAATAAAATACTTTTTCAAATACATTTTTTAAACTTGTGGAGGGCACTTTATGTTTATACAGTTTTTTTTAAAAAAGGGTTAATTTAAGTTTATAAGTTAGATAATTTTTTATGAATTAAGTAAAATCTTACTTTTCTGCCAAAAATTTTTTCATTCCACCGCCAAATGAGTAAGGCTTGAATTTGTTTGAACAACAATAATGAGGTTAGGCTTAACACGTTTCCGACCGATTTCTTCAAACGATTCTGTTATGCGCACTGTGTTCTGGTTTATTTTCAACGCATAAGGATTAAATTTTGCATTGGCCAAACATAATTTTTTGAAAATTATTTGGGGGAAAAGTAGTTAAAATAAAAATTTTCTTTGTTGATCCAAGTAGGAAGTGATTTAATTTTTTTTTTTCATATTACATATATAGTCATTTTTCATATTCAATATGATAATTATTTGATAATGACTATATATTAGACTTTACAGTTATTTTGACTTCTGTAACTGGCAATCTCAAACTGAGTATACTCTCAATTAATTCAAACAATGCATAAAAAGAATTTGGATATACCATTTTTTTTTCAAAGATAGATTGATTACCAACATTTTGATGATAACCTTAAATAGATTAATAATAGAAGACTAAAAGAATTCTCTAAAGTCGCTTTTGTGACAATCTTGT
>JAOUZG010038981.1:2414-16908 GCA_026289955.1 Argiope argentata | reverse complement strand
CAATGAGACAACTTGAAAATGGTATGTTGAGATGGTATTTGGAGGTTCGACTCTGATGGAATCAAAGTTCGGAGATTGTTCTAATCGTGTTCATCGGCGGCTGACGGCTCTTATTGTAGATCAGATTTGGCAAACGACCAATTTTGTAATGTTCCCCCCTTTTTTTAAGACGTTTGAAAATTATGTTGTTTTTTTTTGGAATGAGATTAATGAGGTAGAAAAAAGAAGAAGTAATTGCCTCAATAAAAAAATAATAATTCTACTTATATTTTGTCGGTTTGAAAATGATTAAATGTTCATAAGCGCGCGTTTAATAGATCGAAGAAAACTACTTAAAAGTAAACAAAAGAACAGAATTTATTAATGGCAACATTACGTAAAAATAATCAGGGTCTAGAAAATCCAAGTTGCTCGTTCTTTAGTTCCAAATTTTTTTACTGAAACAAGATCAATAGAGATTCTTTTATAAAATAATTATACGGACTTTTAAAATAAACAAAATTACTTACATAAATCGTGCCTTCCTTTCAGATTTATTCCTTAAAATTCTTACTCTAAGTCCTCAAAAAATTATTAGTTGAAGTAGAGAAAAAGTGAAGGTGGAAAGGCGTTTGAGAATATAGACGGAAAACCGTTTTAAGATCTCTCTCTCTCTCTCTCTCTCTCTCTCTCTCTCACACACACACACACACACTGCAAATTTCAAGTTATCACATGAGAACATTATTATTTTCTAAGTCATTATTGTCTTGTTTAATTAAAGTCATTAACCAGTTTAAACCGGTTTGAAACAATCACGACTTCTCTATTGGTCTCTCTCTCTCTCTCAATTCCTTTACATACTTATTATAATTTTTATAAACTTTCATTTTCAATTTTCCTAGTTTACAAACACAGTTTTTGGTGCTCGATCGATTTTGAGATGAAATAACAGCTACGATGTGATAGTTCTACCGTTTAAAAACGCATCTGCTGTAAAAGAAGCATCCATAATATCAGTAAAACAATACTGGTAAAAGCAGATAAAATATATATTGCCCATAAATTTTGGATGCATCAAAACCTCTAAACTAAAACAGCATCATGTTCTTACACGATAAAAAGTAGCAACAAATTATCGCTGAACGAATATATAAAAGTTGAACAAAAATATGAATCTAGAATTATTAGAATCCATTGATACTATTGATGAAAAATCAATCAAAGATATAAATTATTTGAGTAAAAGAAAGAAAAGAAATGGCGATAAATACAGAAACTAGTCAAATAGGAACATGAATGGTTTTTATAATAACAATGTAAGAATCAATAAACTAAGGAAACTTTTAAGATTTCAAAGTTTTTATTCGGGCTTTCTTATTTATTCTTATTCTGAATCAGAGCATTTCAACTCCACGTGAGAGCGTTAACATAATTCGAATATCAAATTTGTGTTTTCGGCATGTTTTTCTCTAAAGACAGAAAAATAAAAATTTGACAAAAAGTTTGAAGTACAAAATCCTATACCAAATTCGATATATTTAAGTCATTTTTTTAAATTATCGAGCTTACATGTATTTGAAAAGACAGGCCATCAAACCAAAGTTGGATTTGATTTTATATTCAAGGAATCGGACAGACAGACTTTCTTTTTTAAGGATTTTGTTCAAAATTTCTTAGAAATCTACAAATTTGGTCTAAACGCCATATACCTTATTTCACTTGCCTAATGAAAAAGATTTCTAAGTTATTTTTTTAGACAGACATTTTCCAAAAATGTATTTTTTGAACTTGAGGAGGTTTGAAACGTAGAGATTCGTTAAAATTTCGACTTCAAATTTTTCGATGATTGCTATTTTTTCTCTATACTACGCATATCAAAAAGTAATTAAGCCTTTTTTAATCACTTTTGCTTATTGAATGCATAAATTGCCTAAGAATTTATTTGTTTACAACAAATGTATATATAAAAAAGGATTAACCTAAAGAAAACGATAAAGTAAAAAAAGTTTTTAAAGTTTAAGTTTTGAAATGGTTTTCTCAAAATTCAATTTGAATTTTATAGGATATTTTTAACCCTCTATGAGCCTGTGTAATTTTCAGGTCACGTTTTAATTTATCGACATTTTACAAAATAATTATAGCTTTCTTTCACGAGATGGTGCATAAATCTTAACTCTATGACGTTGCAAACACAACCAATACTAGTATTCAGACCATTGCTAAGCTCAGTAATTCGAAATAGCAAAACAATTGCTGTGCAAACTGTTGGCGAAACCATTTGACCCAATTGGAATTATTTGTGCTATTGTCAGTGATTACCAAACTATGTTTATGGATGCATGCACATTCATTTCTTACACCAAATGCAAATTGTTTTATGGACTTTCACATATCAGCTATTATACACAGAAGTGCAAATTCTATAGGTCGGTGTGATTTGAAAGTCGCATAATGATTATAACGCAATAAAATTGTTTAAACACAAAAATTTGTTTTCCTTTGCATATATAGATTTATGATTTCTGATTTTTCGTTCCCACAATTATTTTGAAGTTAAAACATAAATTCAACCCATAGAGGATAAACATTAGAAATTTGATACACTAAATATCAGAAATTTAAAGATCGAAAGAAAAAGATTTGAACTACGCATATTTCGAATAAATTCAGGATTTTCAACCCTCACTGCTAAACATAGAAGTGAATTAATACTCCGTTCTACGTACAACGAATTCAGATTAGAAGCAATTCATTGTCGTAAATCCTAAATGATTATACTTTCAAAGTGAGCATTTCTAACATGCATCTTTTTTTAAAAAAATCCTTGAAGAATGTTAGTGCATCCTTTCAATTTGTCTCGGATGATTTAAGCTGCAGTTCACACAATGAAAACTGTGTTCAGTCTCCTTACAATTCAAACGAACGAGGATTACTTAAGCGTAAGTATCTGTTATCTGGTTAGCTCAACAAAGTATCCTTGCGGAAAGTACTTAATCTTATAACAAGAAACGTAAATGTTAAACATGTAAAAAAAAGGAAAAGAAAAAGTATTTTACCCCAAATCCTGAAAGATAACTCTTTCAAGACAAGAATCTTTGAAACATTCATAATAGTTAAGAAAACTCAAACCAAAAACCAATTTAGTACCTTATCCTGTGACTACTCGCTCATCTGTAGATTTTTTAAAGAAGGAAGACATGACTGGATTTCAGAATCGTTTTTAGCTTATTATTTGCTGCATGCCAGGATGAAGCAATATCAGGGTTGCTATTTTGGCTTCTTTATTATCAAAAAAATTTAGAAACAATACAAGTTTTCTAATCTGGTCTTGATTATCTTTACAACTTTTAAAATATTTTTTACTTAATTGCATTTTTATATGTATTCTAATTGTTTTTATATGCTGGCTGTAAAATATTTCTCTAATTACAAAAAAATTATTGTAAAAATAAGAGACTGAATATAGTATTGTAAAATGTTTACAATGGAATAACCGTATTCTTAATTTTTTAAACAGATAACGCATCTTATGAAGATTTTAATTTTAGTAAACGTCCCGTTTTAAAGTAACAATAGGGCTAATTTTGGGTGAAACTCATAATTTTAAGTCACGGTCAGATAACGAGGACGATAAGTGAGCTGGCATCCTCTCACCAAATTTCCACATCATACCGGCGAGAGGTCGTTTGGTTCCGATCGATTTAATGTCCACCAAACCATCTTACATAGCGTTTTTTCGGTGTAATCGGGTTTCAAACCTCAGACCCTGCCCCCATCTAATGAAAGAAGAGCAATTTTTCATTTGATTTTAATCAAAATGCCTATGTTAACATGAATTCAAATCTGCTATAACTGTTCAATATCAGTTTGGGGGTTAAACGAAGAAAAAAAAGTGCTTCAAAGTCAGTTGGAGATATTGATACAAAGTTAGAAATTATCTAGTTTGACAGCTGAAATGTTGGGCACTACTTGACGAAGATTAGAGCACCTCCTTGGCATGTTTCGAACTACCAAAGAGTCTCCTAATAAAATTTATTTTGAATAGGTTTTTAAAAAAAATTATAAAAATCTTTTCAATATATCGAAACAATCTATACCTATACTACTATTATAAATGTAAAAGTTTGGATGGGTGGATGATGTTAGCCAATCACGCCAGAACGGCTGAAGGAAATTGGATGAAATTTAGCACAGAGATAGATTATAGTCTATAAAAGAACATAGGCTAATTTTTATTCCGGTTAATTGAGTGGTTAATTTTTTATTAATTAAAAACTACATGTTTCACCAAAAATGAAAAAAAAATCTGAAAAAATCTGCCTGAGCTTTTTGAATTGTAGATTTTTATTTTTCTATTTCTGGTATTCTTTTAATATTATCTTATCTAACGGAATTCTTTGTGATTTATTGTAGGATTTCCCGACAGAAAGCCTTTTTCATTAGAACAAAACATTTTTAAAAAAATCTAACCGTTTGTTTTCACTTTTCTGATTCCGTTTTTCATTACTATTCTAAAGGAAGGTTTATTATTTTTTTCTTTCTCTGTTCTTTTGTTAATATAATTCCATATTTCCTGTTCATTTCTCTTGATTTTTTTTTCTTGCTGCAGATATTCCTTTTGCCAATTTTCATCATTTTCGATTAAATTTTTAAAAGTACCTTTGTAGTTCCAAGTACATAGCTTCTAACTAGTTTTCCCCCCACGCTATTGATGTTAGACGTAACATGTTCTCGATCGGTTATTTCAAACGATTCTGTTTATTTTTGTAGTGTATGATAAATTTAAAATTAAACATTGTTAATTAATATATCTTTTTATTCCTTCAGAATTGCTTTTGAATAAAAATAAAATAGATGAAGTGAAATTAAAATTTTCTAATCTGCTCCCCAACTGATGCTTAAAATTCATGTCTTTGCGTTGTTCCAATTGACGTTGAAAATTTCTCCATGCATACGGTTTTGATAACATTTTACATTGTGATTAGACTGTCAGTTCTCACATATACACATCAAAATTTCTACGTGTACGAAGTCGCGGGTAAGAGCTAGTATATTCTAAATTATAATAGTGTTTTCAAGATAATTTTTTGAAACCGGCAAAAATTTTTGTGATTACCTTGCCTTTTTACTCTGTCCATAATATTCTGAAAGAAATTATGGATAATCAAATCTAAAATTCTATGCGGTCAGAGCTACTTTAAGTCTCATATTCACATAATCAAAATCAATAGGTGTTATTTTAGTCTGAGTTGTGACATAATACTGTAAAAATCAAATAAAAGATGTGAAAAAAATGCACAATTTGATAGTATGTATTAATGCTTATTGTGCATATTTTGCGAAGAATGCTGCCATTTTTGTTATTCCAATGAAAGAGATGAATTTAAAATGCAAATTGGGATTTCATTCAGCTGCTCATAAGAATTTTTGTCAATTATTTAATTTTTCCTCATAACTAATTTTCGATTCAAGAAAATAGTTTTCACCAAGGGAAAATAGGGTAAGCAAAACACACACACACACACACACAAATCGATATTTGGTTGCGTATAAACACCGGTATAGAAATAATAAAAAAATATTTATTACATAATGTCTACGAACAATAAAAGAGAATGTTCGAGTGTGTTGGCCTGAAAGAAAAAATAATCCCGAATTACTTCAGTGTGAGTTTACTTGTGCACCAAATGGCCAACCGTTTGAGCATGGATATGAAATTTTGCACAAACTTTTACTAGATGTTGTGAATGTGTATAATAGTTCTTTTTTAATCCATCAAATCTTTAATTCATTATAAATCAAGCGAAAATGCCACTTTAAAACAATTAAATGGTATTTAAATTTTTAAAAAAACTTTTTCAATCAACTTTTTCAATTTAGTTGTGGCATTATGTTTTCATACTTTTAAGAAATTTCTAAAATAGATTCTTTCGAATAATATACAATGATATATTTATTTTGGTAATGAAAACCAAAATGATTTCTTTAGTTCTTATTAATGTTTAGAACAATCAGATTGCTTATTATTTAATTTAACCCCTTAACCGGTTTATTTTCCTTACTACCTAATAAGATGAAACCTTCTATTTTGGGAATATTTTCTTATTTTGATTCAAATGGAAATTAATGGAATACTTGGCTTATCTACGTATTCGAAGTCATTTTACTATTGAATTATAATCGTTATGAATGATTTATTTTTTGTTTACAACTATGAAAATTCGATAAATCGATGCACGTGCGGTGTATGGGCAAACCGGTTAAGGGGTTAAAATTATTCACGTCATAATTTTTTAACCTTAAAGGAAACTTAAATTTTCAATGCTTGTCCAGAAAAAAGCAATTTACTAATGTGCATTCAATTTTTTCTCACACCTTATTACCATTATTCAATTCATAAGGCGAAAGCTGTTTTATAGGAATTCGTTTTAGTGATTTTTTTATCATTTTTATCGATAAAAAATCCAGATTTAGCTTTTCTGATATTACATTTTAAAAAAAGAGACTTAGCGACATTTTGATTCAGTTAGCCCTAAACTGAATGGACATTTCGCAAAATTTACGACCTTTAGCTCGGAGTTCTTTGCTCGAAATATCATTCCCGGGCAATTTACGACGTATTTTCTCTTTCCCTACAGTGTAACTGTCCACACAGATTTACGAAATCCTGATTTATTCTTCCAGCCCGTTTATCAAAGTATTTTGTGGCTTACTGTATTATAATTATTGTGAAAACACTGACCCTGTTAAACTTCGCGGAGATATCCGTGCTTTACTGTCAGTCAGAGAACCGCCCAAAGCAAACTCTCTCTTCTTTCCTTCAATATTTTTAATTTAGAGAGAATTGTTGGCAGAAATTTATATAACAGCAACAAGAACAAAAGGTTAAAATGAAATCTGCTATGCATGTTTCAATGTATCATGTCAGAACATCCTTTCTTGAACGGCCAAGCACCACGTGCTCGTGCAAGTTAGATTATATTTTTATTTATTTTAATTGTTTCATTGAATGAGTCACTTTAGGATTGCAAACGATCATAAAAAACTTTGTCTCGCATTTTTTGTTTTAAAAAATATCACGTTTCCTATTTATTTCATATCATATAATCACTTGCTCAAAATGACATTTTTCTAGGTTTTATTTACTGGAGTCATTAACTTATTTTTTTAAATCAGAGCTTATGTAAATGCAATGACAACGCGTTATTAAAAGCTGATTTTTTGAGATGCTCGTGCAGATTACAAAATTTCAATTCTTTTGCTTGCGGAATTTTGTTGACGCCAAAAGCGTCATCCCCAAAACAGCATCATGCTCTGACATGATAAAAAAATGGTGTTATTGGAAGAAAAAAGGATATAATAAGAAAATTATGGCAAATATCTTTTTGGATTCATTTGATCAGATATACGGTTCTGCGTATTCCATATTCCATAAAATTTTGAGGGAAAACTGCAGTTGAAATTTTAGTGAAAATTTTGTATTTGAAAAACAGAATTACAGTTTAACATATTTAAGGTTTATAACATAAATATAGTAATAATTTGAAATACTTAACTGTTTCCTAAATGTTGAAATGTTGAAATAATATTAAATAATTGTTTCCCAAATTTCCATCCATAACATAAATTTTGTGATAATATTAAAGATTTAACTGCTTTGCAAATTTTAATTATTAAAAATATTAATTAAATAGCCGCTTATTCAAACCAACTCGTTTTCCCAGTTTGTTGTTCTTTTAGACTGTTGATCAATAAACGCTTTAAATGCATAATTTTTTTTAAAAAAAAATCTCTATTTAGATACTTTGTTTTGAAATAAATTCAAATATATTTCAAACAAAGTGAGCTGTTAATATATGTTGCGCGATAAGAATATGATGGAATAAAAATTTGTAATAGTAAAAATAAATTGCAAAAAATGGGGGCTGTAATAGAAAATGGACTAATTGCGAACCCACGAAAATTGCGAGTAAATTACTATGGAATAATATAGGACATTATTTTGAAAATTTCCCTTGGTTATTAAAAAAAATCTAAAAAACACGGCATTCATTGAATCATTCTACTACAAACTAAAATTGTATGTTTAACAAAATAAAAGCCGAAATGGAAAACTTTTTGTATGGGTGAATATCCGAATACATAAATAAATATATTTGTTTATTTTTATATAAGCAATTTTTTAATAACTATATTTAAGCAAAAGAAAATAAAAAAGAAACGCTCCCATTTCGTTTCTTAGATCAAGGTTAAATATAAAAATCAAAAGAAGAGAAACACGTGCAGGTTCTTGAAGCTTCTAATCGGTCTCAAAATGTGCTTCCAATGAGCACGTGTTTACTCATTCTTATCATTTTCATTACTCATTCTTATTTTTTCATTCATCAGACTATCTTTTTAGCTTCTAGCTATTAAACTTCAGTTCACGTGTGCCTTAAATCATTCTTAAAATAAGAAGTTACATTATTTACTTCTTAGAAGTTATGTTTTTTTTAATAATTATAACAACATTGATAAACACAGGCAATTTAACATTTTGATGGATGAGTTTGAATTTCATTATAGCATTAAAAACATTGCTACAGATTGTGTATCAAATGAAACTTAAAAACAAATTTATTGAAAACAAGGAAAAAAAAAGTTGTACGGAAATGAAACTGACAAAATCGAAGTGACAAGTTTTTGAATGTTGAGATAATGCGAAGACTATTTGTGTGAGATCATAATTTTGGAAGATACGAATAACGATTTCCACAGGAGAATCATAGAATCGCCACTAGATGACCCTTTCTTTGTTATCTTTTTAACTAAAATACAAAAGGTATAATCTGATTAGGTTAATGCTTCTGTATCATTACAAAACAGATTAAAACAATTTACATCACAATCAAAATATGTAATCAATTTTTGAATTCGGCAAAAATTTTCTATTTGATGTCTATTTCCTTGATTTATTTTACATTATATTATTTACATTACTGAACGGTGGTTTCAAAGAGCTCTTTTTAGAGCATATCTTATGATATTTTTCAACTTCACTAATTAGCTAAGAAAAACATTTAATTAAATAGAGTAATAGAAATGCTCGATGAAATAGCTTGTGACATTCACGAGACTTCTGTTTATAATTTTAATTGTTGCCATTCGACAATAAATAATAAGAGGGATTTTAATACCACACATATTAACTTTTTATATTTATATATTTTATATTTTCTCTTATGCATCAAAAAAAAATCTTTATTAATAATGAAGCATAATCTATATGTTTGGGCCTGCTGGCATTCAATGGAAATAGAACAACCAAATTTAGCACAAATAAGCTTTGAAGAGCAGAAATGCACTTCAATAAAAATTTTTAAAATATTAATTAAATATTAAGCCAGATTTTACCGTTTTTTCGCTGTAAATAGAAAATATTAATTCAACTTATACAAATTTAAATTTTACACCTTCTTAAAATGCAAAAAATGTCTTTTTTAATGATTCAATTTAAATATAAGTGCATTTATTTCCTGAACTTTGAGAAATTTTTACAAATATTTTTTCCATAATTTTTAATAATACGTTTCATTGTTGCAATGAAAACTTATGCAATAAGATTCATTATATAATTATTCATCCGATTTCATTCCATTGTTGAAAGTGAAGGAAGAAAATTTATGTTTATTATTATGTCCATATTTTACACGTGAAAACAAAAAAAAATTAAGTTTCAGTAACGCGAAAAACAATGTGCAATTAGAAGATTGATTATCTAAACAGTTGAATTCTTAATGGAACCATAATATTTATGACAATTAATTAACTAGAATGATTAAGTGTACATTAAATTAGACGAGATTAAGTTTAGTAAATAACAGATTTATAAACTCTATCATCATTCGCTGCTTAAAAATAAATTTTAAAACATATTTAGAGAAGGCATCATTCAAATTTTGAGCCAAATCCAATTACAAGTTGGCTGTTTGTTGGGCTTTTTACTTTCAAAAAAATGTAAACACGATAATTCAAAAAAAGTTATGTTAAATATGTCGAATTTGATATGGGATTTTTTGATAACAAGTGCAATTTTGTGTCATTTTTTTCCAGTTGATTGAAAAAAACTTATTTAATACAAATTCGATTTTTAGATATTATTTAAGCATGTTAGGATTTAATCGATAAAAAAAGTCACTCATTGTGACGAGCAGATTCAGTAACAATACTGAATTTACGTCAAGGATTAATATTTCACGACTACAATATGCCAATGCCATGCAAGCGTTCTCTGATGTGACAAATTTAATTGAGAGTATGTGAGAAAAGTTTTGAGGAGATCACTCTCACTGGTTTCTAAAATTTTAAAATTAACAATTGATACGGTCATTTTAAATTTTATTCTCCTATGGCGGATGCGATGGAGTAATGGTAGGACCGAGGATTGAACTCGCAATCTTATAGTTTGTGGTCGAGTAACATGACAATTAGACCAAAAGTGCCCATCAGTCCAATGGATGTTATCTGGTTTATAAAGTTTTCACCTCAATTCCACCATTTTATTAAAACTTACAAATATTTGGAGCAGCTTATTGAAGAACGGCGTTTAAGCCAGAAGACTAAAAGAAATTCTTTCTTCAGAAGTTTTGCTAAAAATTGTCATTCTTAATTTAGAGAGAATATCGATGAAATAACTAGAAAATTAATAAATTTATTCTATGGAATTTATTTCATTGTTTTTAAACCCTTAATAACTAGACTTGGGAATAAAATATGACCACGAAAATTGATTTTAAAAATATATATGAAGGAATTAATGCTGAGAATTCTAAATAATATCCAATTAACCAAGATAAATTAATTTTAAATGTTTTCGAAACTGGTGAAAATATAACTCTCTACATATCGATTTAACTGTTATTTCCTAATTATTATAAAAGATGGAGACGACAATCATTTGAATTCATACGTCATCTGTTAGTGACGTCAGAGTATCGGCTTTGCTACGTAATAAACTTCTCTCTTAGGAGAGTCGTCATTAGTCATTTCGGAATGTGAAAGGGTGAGGTCGGTTAATTTTTTCTCCGTTTAACGGATGCACTAGGCATAAAATTAGGGCTATTGGTGTCCCCCAACTTTAATCGAAACAATACTCTTCTATCTTTTAAGTAAAAACCTTTTCTTTTCTCTTTTGTAAATAAGTTAAACGTTGTGATTTTTGTTTAGGGTTAAATTGTGTTTTGGCTAAATAAATAAATTGTTTCTTTAAACTTGTCGTTTTCTATTTTCAACACTAACTTAGCAACCTCTAGACACCTTTCCTACATATATATAGTTCTCAAACGTTGCAATCCAGTTAACTTATGAACTTCGAAAAAGTGAACATTAGGAAAGTCTTTGAGCGATTATAGTGTGATTAACAAGAAGCCGACCTTTTTCTTAAATTTTAATAGAAGAAACATATTTATCCCATGCAGATGTGTAAATATTGAATATTCTTTTGAGTATTAATTTATGTCATTTAACTTTTAAATTCACATAATAGTACGGTAACTGTAACATAATGCTTTCTTTTTTTTAAGATGTTGTGTAATCAAAAATCAACCGGTTCAGCACACTTGATGCCCATCCCATTGGAAAATAAAATAATTTTGTAATTACTTTGGACAATGTCATAATTAAATACAAAAAAAATTGTAAGAATCTCTCTGCATTGATTTAAAATATCATAAAGTTCATTTAAAAAAAAGGCGGCAACATTATCAAGATTGCACGCTCTTTCTTCTTTCAAGAACATGAAATCGAGCTTGGAAAAGTTACATTGTTAAAATTAAATGTTACACGAAGGACATCCAGACTGCGTCGTAACACGAGCGAAACATTTAGAAAAATAGAAAGGAAATAAAATAATTCTTTGCTTGTAACAACTTTGTTTTATATCACAGCAAACATTTTTATTTAGCCTCGTCATTCGCCTGTTGTACATTTGTATGTAAAACTCACGTGGAAACTCGTAAAATGAGGTTTTCAACTAGTTCATGAGCTTCATTTCCATGTCAGAAATTACAGCAGTGAATAGAATGCAAAAAAACCGAATGTGAACGTAAGATTGAGTTTAGTTGTGTTATAAAAGTAATAGCTATCATTAATTTTCGCAGACGAGAAAAGAAATGAAACAAAGAAGAAAGGTATCTTCTTAATTATGTTGATTTTGTTCGAATGCATATCATTTGAATCTTTCATGCTTAGGATACTGGTTTCACAGCTTTAAATAAAGTGAATGTTTTTTGTTCTCAAATAACCTTGAAATAGCACGCTTTGAACCCCAAATTAATATTCATTAGTTTAATAAGAGAGGCTTGAATTTTGTAATACAACCAAAAAGGAGAAATGAAATGAAATGTTTAGTGTAGACATAAATAGAATAAGAAGAATGAACTCGTGTCTGCTTAGCGTTCAGTTAACACGTGCTAGATTAAAAACTACGAAAGAATTGTTCTTCTTTTGTTTCAATAAGGTAAAATAATCTGTTACTGAGTGTTTATAATCTCACATTATTATTGATCCGAAGACAGAAAAAGTTATTCAAATTTGTTTAAAGCAATAAAAGTACAAAAAATATGGTTTAAAATAAAATTCAACTAAATAAAAATAAAGTATTTATATGTTTAAAATAATTAATGAAGTTAAAATGGTAATCCTCCAGCCCAAACCACTAGTTAGATTTCACCACTTTTTTATATGAAATCTTTTGACATTTAATTAATGAATTAATATTTAGATGTAATATCGATAATAGATTGCCATCCCTTTTTTCATTTTCCCTTCTATTTTCGAAAGAAAAAAAATCTGAACAGCAATAGCTCTACAAACAAAATCGTGACAGTTACTCATGCACAAACACAGAACCGATTCCAACAACTTCGACTTTCATTGCATATGAAACTTTTAATCCCTAGATAAGTCCTCAACAAACAAAAAACTTTGGCAGAGCTCTAAGCCATAACACATGAACTGCCTACACAATTTACAAATTTCATTAACTAATCAAAAATCCCTATATTTATTGCTCATGTTTAAAATAGTATTTCCTTTCTTATGATAAAATGCGATTCATCAAAGTTATTACATGACTGTATGGTAACAACTTTATATATTTCATTATGGATATGACTAAGAAATAATTGGATACCAAGGCTGCGAAATAAAAATGACATTTTTCTATGTTTCATTTGCTGTAGTCATTATTTTTTTAAATCAAAGCTTTTGTAAATAGGAAGGCAACGAGTTATTAAAAGCTGATTTTATTAGATGCTCGTGCAGACGATAAAGCTTTTATTTTTCGCTTACGAATTTTTGCTGACATCAAAAACCTCATCCCAAAAACAACATCATGTTCTGACATGATAATAATCTCTTTCAATTTTGAATTAAAAATTCATCCCAAAGAGAGGAACATAATATGATAATATTTACAAGCTAAAATGATACAGTTGTATTACCATTGTGCATATTTTTTACGTGTGTTTAAGCAGATATAAATTTTTCTTTGTGCGCATACAATCTGTCTAAGAAATCACTAGAATACCTCAAATAACAGCTAAGTAGAGCCAACTTTTACTTAGTCATTAAGCAAGAAGACGTTTATATTATACCAAAAGTTATCAGACATTCGACTCATAATAGAAGTAAGACAATGCCTAATTTAAAGGCTGATGAAATAGCTTGAAACAATAAAATATCGACTCAAGTTCAAACGGAATAACTTTTAAAAATAAACTAAAACACACATTCTAAATTTCGTAATATGTATGTTCATTATTTTGTAAGTCCGTAAGTTGACTTTCAGATTTGGAAATGAAACAGTCGTCTCAGTCAGGGCAGCAGAGATGACCTTAATAGCCAACAAGTCGTGCCTCAACCAAGAGGAGTAACGAGGTAATAAAGCATAATGAACGGGTTTGTCCGCCCGAATCATTAAAACTCCCTCATTCATTACAGAATCTACTACCCCCTCCCAACAACAAAAAAGGTTTCTCTTGTCGGATATCTAGACGTCTAACTACAGAAGCGATGATAAAAACACCGATCGTGGAATGCCGGGACGATTAAAACTCCTATAAAGTTTTCGATTCGGTCCGTTCCCAACCGCCAAACTGCCATTCGGACACCGATAATTTCGCCAAATTATCCTTTACGGCACTGAGAAGTCCGTTGGAGAATAAAATGTTTGCGTCCGAACTGATGGCTCCTTGAAAGGCTGTAAAAAATGATGGACGGTTTTTAGCCTTTATTCTGTTTTTATCTTATCATTTTTTAGTGGGTTGTAATGAAAACCGAGTATTTCTGAGTCGATTGATGGCAGAGGTTTCATTGGATTTATTTTAAAAGTTAATTTTAAAATGATAACGCTTATATACTCGGATATTATTATCGATTCGCGCCATGAGTGCAATGGCATTTATTATGTTAAAATTTTTCATAATATTCAACAGAGCAGAACTATAAAGTATGGCAGAGATTTACTTCTTCG
>JAOUZG010038968.1:26153-38146 GCA_026289955.1 Argiope argentata | reverse complement strand
ATGCTATCAAGTTATTATTGCATATGCTATCAAGTTATTATTGCATATGCTATCAAGCTAATAATAATACATATGCTATCAAGCTAATAATAATGCATATGCCATCAAGTTTATATAAATTCAAGAAATATTTTGTTTGGTTTATATGTTACTGAATTTTTATTTCCGAATTAATAGTCGAAAACTAAAACAAAAACAGGAAATAAATAAAAAAGTATCTTCCAACAAAACTATAACGGATGGCTTTATAAAAAAATGAAACCTTTAAAGTATAGAAAACTTATATAAAGGAAAATATATAAAGGAATATTCAAAATCGAAAACGGTATTTCTAAAAATAATTCAACATCCATAGATAACAGTAAAGCAGCTTCCCTTCTTCTATAATAATTTATTTTTCTAAAATATAAAGATTTGTTGTTATGATGTTTGTCACAGAAACGGGCTTGGTAGCGTGCTTTAAATATATATCAATAACTTTTAAGAAGTGTTTCCATTTATAGGAATTTTCATTCGGCTTCCTTTTGATGTTTTTTTAGAAGTTGGACGCAGCTTTATCAGTAGATAAAAGGAATTTTCTCAGAAATTCTGTTACAAAAATATCGAACAATATTTGCTTCATATCCAGAAAAAAATCGGTTTTATTTTTAAACTCAAACGAATGTTTAGATGCAAGTTACAACATTTTTAATTTTTTAAAGTACTACATTTTATACAAGCTACAATCTACTACAAGCTAAAACGTTTTTAATTTTTTTAAAATTCAATTCCATGATGTTGTAAAAAGGAATAAAAACTGTTTCAAATATTGAAATTTTAATGAAATTTTTCCTTTCCGATGCATGATTTTTTTTATCTGTTTACTTTTCAAACACTTCACTAAAAATTAAGTTCGTCTGTTGTTGTTTTCTTATTTATATACCATTTTCGAATAAATTAGAGTAATCTCGCCACCAATAAGAGATTGAAGAAAGTGAAGAGAATCTGCTTTTGTTTAAACTCATTTGAAATAGAAAATTCATTATTAAATTCATATTAATCTTTTATAATGGTAATAAAAAGTAACTTTATTTTGTTATATATTATTACTAGCTTGTAAAGTTGCTTTCCCGCATGGTTAATTGAATCACTGGAAAGACCATTCTACAATCAGTTCTGATTGTGGGACGTTTCAGTAATTTCAGAATTTGGCATCCATTTGGCGATGAATCAGGCTACAAAATTGATATTGCTAGAAACACCAAGAAATTCAATGATTCATCCAATAAGAATTCTGTAATACACCTGAATACACTTGGGAGACAGTGGATCATCTCAGACATTTTGAGAGACCGTAGTGGTGAAACTGCAAGGATCCTCTCTCCTGATGAATTCTGCACGGCCATTTTATGTGCTGTGGTCAATTATTACATTTGGACTACTGTTTTGTTGTAAAGTGCCGTTCTATATTCAGCTGTTCTGTCTCATGTGTGTATATTTGTTGTTTCTGCGTATTCGTCTTTTCGTCTGTAATAATTGTTGCTGTTTTCCCTAGTGAGGTGTGCTGATTGTTTTCAAACCACACACTCACTATAATCGAACCTAGTGAATTTAGGGACTTATTGGTATTAGTAGTAGCAGAAACTGTATTATTTATATAAAAGAATCTATTATTTATGAAAAAGAATCTATTATTTATGAAAAAGAAACTACTACTTATGAAAAAGAAACTAGTATTTATGAAAAAGTAACTATTATATATGAAAAAGAAACTATTATTTCTAAAAAAGAAATTACTATTAATGAAAAAAACTATTATTTATGAAAAAGAAACTACTATTTATGAAAATGAAACTCTTATTTATGAAAAAGAAACTATTGATATTTTACTTAATCAAATTTTCTTAAAGTTTTTGTTTTACTCAAATTTAGAGATGAATTATTTCCATGGAAATATTTATTATATTTCTATATTTTTGTAGAAATATTAGTAAATAATACAATTTTGTTTATTTGATTGATCAAAATTATTGAGAGACTGGGATTCGATTTTATTTATGAAATGGTTACCTGAGAATGTGCATTATTTAGTCAAATTATTAGGTTCATTATATTTTTTAAAAGCAGGAAAGAAAAAGAAATTAATAAATAATTTTTTTTATCTAAAAAATTAAAGAAATATTTAAAAATTTTAAAAATAAAAGTATAAATGAATGGAAAGTAAGTACTTTTTTCAATATTCAGTCAAGCTATCTTTAGCCATATTAGGAGGAATCCCTTTTTTTCTTAATACGCTGTTGATGCTTGATTAAACAGTCCTTTTATCTGCAGATGACGATTCCGAACAGAAGAAAAGAGGATTTGTTCAGATCGATATTATCTGTTTGTGACAGTATTGGGACACATTTATTTCCACCGACTTTCACTACAAGTAGACGAACATAAGAAAGAAATAAGACGAAAAAAGTTATTTTACACATAGATTCTTTTATGATATCTAGTTTATAACTGACTTCAATTTATGACATAATACATGAAATTAACTCGTGAATTAAATTTTTTGGGGATAAAATGAATTAAGTCTTTATATTCTTTAACCATTAATAATTTTTATACATTTAAAGTATAATACTAAGTTGAATGTTCTGGTGTACCAGAGTATGCAAATGAGCTTTGGCGGTGGTTTTTTCAGGCAATTAACATAATCAGACTCAGACTCTGTATACTAAAAAAGATCACTTATGAATATAATGTGCATAACTTTATACAGTAACACTCTTTTTAAAAGGATAATCGAAATTCACATTAAAAGGATAATTACTAACAGGATTCAAAAAGTAAGTTTTCAGTTTCTATCATTTTTTATATACAAGACAAATCGTATACATGTTGAGGACAAAAATTAACTAAACTGAAACTCGAACGGATTCAATGCAGTGGGTGTATGGTGAAACAGTGTTCAGGCCTCAATAACAAAACATTCTATTTATGTACACGAAAACACAAATAACCAGGTGAAAAAACACAAACACAATCGGGACGAATACAAAAACAATATACAGCAGCAATTACAACATGCAGCATCCCACAAATAGTAATCGGTAGTAAACAACCACAACAAAACACAAAGTTGTAAGAAAAAACTCAGTAAAGAGATAATTTGAGTAGCTATTGAACATGACCTCTCCAAACGTTTGCAATTCTCCATAGTCTTCACTTTACCAATACCGAAGTGGATATTCGCTACTATACAGTTGGCTGTTGAAAGCACGAATCGATGCTGCTTCAATACCTATCTCCGATAATCAACACATGACTCAGTTCTCCCTCCATTAATCGCTTAAGGACCAAACAATTCTTGCTCTTCATTGGACGAATCTGGTTAATTTGTATATAATTCAGCTCTCTCATTATATGATTCCATACGACTGACTACGGCCTTTTATAATTTTCAGGGCAGTACATAGAAAGTTCTTGAATAATCAAGCATAACAATTTATCCCCAAAATTCAAGAAGATTTTAATATAATCCCTTTTGAAGCCATTGCCTTCAAACACGTTGCCGAATGGTTGTTAGGGTGATCGAAAAATTCAGGTATTATTGATCCAAAATCAATTAAGCATCAATTAGAACTGTCCGTAAAATTATTATTTATTTCTTTATATAGTTCTTTACTTATATAGTTCCTTTTTAGAGCTTATTTTAAATAATGTTCCTGTTTTTCAAAGGAGATAATTTACTAAAAAGCAACGTTACAGATTTGTAATGTGTTTCTTAAGAAAATATTCGTAAAATGTAAATTAGAAAATCGTTTTTTTTTTATTTTTATACATGAAATAATCTGACTCTTTTCTAAGTTCTTTCTTTGTAAATTTCAATTTAAGAGTTTTTTTAAAATAAAGTTCCTGTTCTTTCTGCTTTTAATACCTGTCTAGATTTGATTTCGTTTTGATATGCTTTTAAAGTATATTAATCTGAAAATTGGGAAAATAGATTGAAACTCTAGGCACAAAACACGATAAGGAACTTGAGGAACTCCATAAAATATATTTCATAAATTTCAACATATTTCAAATCTCTTCACGAGAAATAATAAGGTACAACAAAAAAAACCTTAGCAAAATACTCAAGACATTAATGAATTGACAAGATGCAAATCTCTAATAATTTTCACTAAATATTAAAATATAAAAAGTCTTTAAAAACCTACATTTTATTAGTAGAATGATTGATTATTAAATTTCTATTTTCAATGAAAAGATTTGAATTTATATCCAAAACTATAATTTGTCATTTAACATTTTTTTATACTTTACGAAAGAACCAATAAAAACTAAATATCATTTTCATAAAAGATTTTCTACTAACTAAACTCAAAAGTATAAATTATCTTGTGAAATATTAATTTTTTTCTCATTTACTATTTATTTGCTTCAACATTCGATCCTTTTCAGAAATTTTTGAATAAAAAATTCTGGCTATTTTTTGATTATTTGACTCGATTCACACAAAAAAAGTGCCTCATCTGAATGAAAGATAATAAGAAAGATAATTGAAAGCGAGACACTTGAGTGTGTGGTTGACAAGCGAGCGTCTAGTTTTCGGTTTAGATTACAGATTTCGCTTTCAGAAAAATTACAGTTAATCATTTCTTCGAGAAGACAATTTCGTCTTTCCAGAAACCGGCATTACACGTAATATCATTGATTAATTTCTGGAGCTAAATTGCTAGAGAAAACAACTTGATTGAAATGAGTTGCCTTAAATAATTTTGAGTGCCTGAACAAAATCACAGTAATCATAATAATAAAGACTGATCATTTTCTGTAAACATTTATTTCTTTGAAAAAGTTTCTTATTAGTTGCAATGTTTTCATGAAGTATGATATCAGTATCGTCACGTAAACAAAAGAAATGAGCAAGAAGAGATCAAAGAGAGTTTAAGTGGCATGTAGAAATAAAAGCAAATTAATTAATTGTAGAAGAAAATGTAAAAAAAACCCCACTTTCTTGCAACTTTGGATTATTAGAGTCATTTAAAATTTTTTAGAAAAAGAAAGAACCTCGATTTTAAATTAGAGTGCTCAAAAATGAAAAAAAAAGCTATTTATATTGCAAAATTCATGAAAAAAATCAATTTTACATACCAATATTTCTTAAAAAATTTAATTCATATTTTCTTTGTGATAAAAAGATATAAAAATAAAAATATTAATATTTGTTAGTAAAAAAAGAATTTTAATTGGATGCAGAAACTAAGTTTTTCTTCTTTCTTTTGTGCATTTTTATAGAAACAGCTAGGACAAAATGCCAATTCAATCCTATTTCTATTTGTGTTTAGGGTACAGATTAAGAAAAGATGTTACATTTAAGGGAAAACAGTTCATTTATTTAAAAAAGGAAACAAAATTTATCGGACATTAACATTTAAGACAGGAAAGGATTTACATGGTACCAAAGGGTGAAGCTGAAAAAGATGTCTGCTCAGTTTAACACTAATTGCCAACTTAGCATAAGATCATTAAACACTCAGTGTTGCCGGAATCATTTACGGAGACGATGAACCCTCTTCTGTCCAGAGAATCAGCAAAGTAAATATAAATAGCTCGCTTTTTTTACTAAAACTTATGGTTATGTGATTTAGCACTTTGGATTAGTAGAACCCATTGTGAAATCTATTACAATACAATAAAAGTGAATTGAAATCTGGGTGTATTCATTATATCAGTGGAATGGTAATGGACACTAATTAAATCTCTTCATTAATTCTAAAATCTGGAACAAGATTTCAAATCCAAATGTTCAACTAAATTCATATGCACATACAAACTAATTAATTCACAAAAATTTCAATAATATTTTTCTTTCAAGCTTTTAAATATTAGGATATATAAATTATAAATATAACTATATACTTAGAAAAACAGTTGTTTTACTATAAGATATTTATTTTACTATTATTATATTTTAGTAACGCAATGGACTTTAATGCCCATTTCATTCAGTAGATCACAATGCATTATTCTTTTTTTTGTGGGATAATTTCACTTAGATGTAGAAAAATGAGCGAGTGGAAAATTCAAACGGTATGCAACAAGTTAAGTAACAAGTAACATATTTGGTATGTGACAAGTTAACATAAATTAATTCTGTATCTTTGACTAGTCTATTGGACATAAAAATTCTACAGATTTAGTATTTTTTTTTCAAATGAAAAATAACCAAATGAAGATTTCATATCAGGATTCACTTCTAAATATCGATTAATATCGTTGATATCATTTAATTGCTTAAATAAGCTTAATAAACAATATTTGCTACATTATTAAACAGATTTACTCACAGTTATTTATATATAATAGAAAATAAATAAATTTAACTTAACGGTTTGAAAAGGAAGGTTATATCTTCCTCTTTTTCAACTGAAAATTTTTAATTTAAAAAATAATATAAAATGTTTTATATTATTTTTTAGTTTCTGTTACGAATATGTATAAGTTACATATGTAATTTCTTTCTATATTAATAAATAATTTGGAAATAAAATTAACTGTTAAAAAGTAATATTACTGCAAAAAATTGTGTATTAGCTGTTTAAAAATTATTCAATGAAAATTATGTATCATTTAACAATAAAAAATTATCAGTTAGAGCAACATGTTTTTTCAATATAAATTTAATCTATCTATAAAAATAATTTTTATATTATGCTATTGTTTTAGTACTGTTTCTAAGTATTTCACTCATTATTCAGTTAATTAAAGCATTTGAAATAATTCATTTGAAATGTTTAATTAAAATGCAATATGGTACAAATTGTATCTTATGTATAATGGTTCAAAACTTCTTTCTTTCAGTATTCATCTTCTATAGAAAAGAGATATGACACTAAAGCTCTGGAAAGACTACATTAATAGATAAGATTCAGAAGTAGCATCAGTAAGACGAAGGAAATGGAAGCCAACCCTGAAAGCATTATTCGAAGTATACTTACTGGACTTTTATCTATGAAAGCTCTTATCAGAAGAAGCTGTATTATCCCATCTTTTCTAGTCATAAAGAAAATTGCTTTCTTTTGTTACAATAATAATAATGAATTTATGTAAGATATAGAGGATATTTTTGTTATTATTAAGTAAAATTTCCTTTTTTTATATTTAATTCTTCTTTCTTGTCATATTTGTCAGAGAATCGAGCAAAATTTATGCTGATTCTCTGATTTTATAATGAAGTGGAAACCTAGGGAGTGTTTTTGATAAAAAAGGATTTTGTTGAAAATAAATGAAAGCGTCATGTTTGTTTTCTTAATACTTAAATATGGCGAATATTAATCAATAAATAAAGATTTCATTGGGGAAATTAATCTGATGTTTTTTTGAAAGATATATGTCTGTACTGAATTTTAAATGCATTCTTGGTTAAAAAAAAACTCAATTTAAAATATGTAGGAATTTTACTTCTATCATTTTTATATGTTAAATAAAGTGATAATTTTAAATATAATATTTCATATGCATCCAAAAAAATCTTTTTGCAAAAGTTTAAAGGAGAAAGTTATCTTATTAATATTTGAAATTTTAAAAGTCAATCCTTTATTTTTTGTATTGCAGTTTCATATTTAAAAGCATTTTTATATAATGCATCGTCTGCTTCAATTTTTGCTTAAAAATTCTTACATTTGAACTCTCTCTATGTTGACAGTTTTCAGGAAGAAATTTTGTTTAAACAGAAATTAAATAAATTAGAGTGCTGAACAGTTAAAGACTTTAAAATAATATTTTCAGATTTACGATTAATATTTTCTGCAGAATTATGGGATCAAGGGCAGTAGATAGAATTTTCCTTATATATGAATTTTGAGTCAATTAAAAATGATCAATATATAGATCTAGGAAAGAAATTAAAATAATTAATAAAGTATTTTTAATTTAACAAACATCAATCTATATATCTGCAAAAATTCTTCTTCTATAGAATGCAGAATTAATTCTAAGATAGGAAAACCATTTTGAAAATTATATAGAATGATAATATATTTAAATACGAGATTATATAGTGTTTCATAAAAAAATCTAGCAAGACATTTTAAAGTTTCCCTTTCTTTCTCAATGCGCTTGACATTCACACCAAATTTTCTGAATTCTCTGATTTATAAAGCATTTACAAAATCACATTTCAGCATCTATTAAAAAACATACAATGTTTGTCTTTTTTTCCTTTGCTAAGTAAAAGCTAATTCACTATCTTGAAGCACAATGTAGTTAGCTCTCATATGCAAAAACAACCTTGATTTTCTATCAGTTCTTTTTGAAGTTAAATTTAATATTCACGATAAATTGCTTTAGCAACATATTTTGTGTTTCAGAACCCCGCCCGAAGTTTTTCTGATACGTTTAATATATATTTATGCAAAAGGCGTTGTTTTCAAAAGAATACATAAAATTGCTTATTCCTTTGGGAGCTCTTAGTAAGGGAAATGAGAAAATAATTCATGTTAAAGTAAATTAGGGAATAAACCTTTCTCTTAGATAATTATGTAAATTTATTCTTAAGATAATTTTTATTCTTGATGCATTCCTTTCAAATGGACTGACTGTATAAGTTATAATCAACTTATTGGTTTTGTTTACTTGAATTCGCCTTTTTAGTCTGTTGTTTTGGATCATTTAACAAAGTGTAATCAGCAGTATCATTTTCCCTTTTATTTCTTTGATTTGCCTATAACTATAGGTATAGTAAATTTCAAATGATAATTAATATCTTTTTTTCAAAAGATTATTTGATTGATCAGTTGTTTTTATGAATTCATTATTATTCTTTGATAAAACTGAATACAAAATTATTCAGTTTTCCTCCTTTTTTTATCCTCCTTTATTATCCTTTTTTTATCAATATTCCTCCTTTTTTATTCCTCCTTTTTTATCAGTATCAGTTTATTGTTTATCAGTTTTTATCAATGTTTATCGTTCTTGCTCCTTAGTCAGATTTATTGATCGTTTTTTTATAAATTCATCATCGCTCTTTAATCAAATTGAATACAAAATTATTTTACTATTATTCAATTTTTATCATTATTAATCACCAGTTTTTATCGTTCTTGTTCCTTAGTCAGATTAAAAATAAATAATGTAAAATGTTTGCACATCATAATTCAATAATATTTTTCTCCATATTTAAATAACATTGAAGATATATTGTAATTAAAATTTGTTATTAATATCATATTGCGCATAAAGACAATTAATAATGTTAATAATTAATCTTTATGAAATATAAAGAATATTGCTGAAGCTCTTTCCAATAAAATTATTTTATTATGGAAAATTTTGTTCCATACTTACCCATGTGTTTTAATTTAATTTGGTGTTTTGTTATTTTCTTTTAAGAAATTACGTGTTTTTATAAAGCTTTATAGTTTCATAGAACAAAAATTAGAAGTTGTAAAGCTGTAGTCTTTAAAGCTATAAAAATAAAAATCTATACTTTTGAAAGAATTGATATAAACTGGAACAAGTTTATTTCTAATACTGATGCAAACCTGGAAACAAAATGACCGACAATTAATATGTAAAGCAATTGACTAGTTGAAAGTGTAATTTAGATGGAACATGTGGTCGAGGTGGCCTGGTTGGTAGGGCATTGGATTCGCATCCTTTGGAATACGAGTTTGAGTCCGCCAGTCGAAGACTCTCCGTGCGTGTATGTGTGTGGTGGCGGGCGCACGTTGAGTCTTTTGTGGTCACAAAGTCTTCCATGTCGTGAGTTATGCACCTAGGAGTACTGGGACAAAGGTGATCGTTCTCAGTTCCAGATCTACATTACGATATGTGGATGAATGAATGAAGTCCACCCGTTAAAAAGGGTTTGTGACGTATGTGAGCAAGAAGTCAGGTATTTGCTTTCGGGGGCTCAGGGGTCCATAACCTCAGAAGCTACTGCACCCTTCTTTCCGTTGTAAAGAGGAATGCGTGGATAACCGCATACAGTATATATGATTTCTTTTATATTGCGTTTAGGGACACGGTTGAAGCAATACAATTCCAATATAAATATCTAAAAAAAGACTCAAAAATAATTTGACCGATTTTTTTCGGATATCTCACAAAAATTGATTTTTCTTCTTCTATTCATTGAAGAGGGTTTTGAGAGTTATCTAAAGACTCTTATTTTTTGAGTGAAAGTGAAAGCAGTTTAAAATAATCGGATAGCTTGAGTGAAAACCTGAATAGCTTTCTCTAAATCCCTTTCACTGAAACCGAACATACGGAAAAAAAAGTGAGTAGATTCTTCTCGTTATCTCCTGGCTTTCAATAAAATTCTTCTTTTATCTGCAGAGAAAGAAAGTGTCTCTCTTTATATTTCGTTTCGAAACACTAATAGAGAAATAACCCCTTTTCTTTCTTAAGTTACACAATGGAAAAGTGGGACTTAAGAAATATTTAGAAATAAAATAGTCCACGCTAGATAAATATTATAGTTATTAATTTAATTCCAATATATCATGATATGGATTCATTGGTTTAGTCATAAATATTAAATAATCACATTCTATATTGAAAGAAATCCTTTCTATTTCTTTTTTTATCTTTTTAATAGAGAAATCTGATTTTGCAGTGTTTTTTCTCAAGATATTCAATACACGTGTCAACTTAGTCACATGTCCACTGCAACTATCCATACAATTTAATGATGTGTTTGTGGCATCGTCTTGCTTCCGCTCAAAAGAATCAGTTGGGGGGCATCTACTAAGAAATAGTTTAGAAATACTACTACTGAGGAATATCTGAAGCAAGATAAGTTAAGAAATAGCTGATAGTTGGGGGCATCTTCTAAGAAATAGTTTATACTAAGAAATAGCTGATTTATTAAATCTCTGCTTTAAAAGAATTCATTTGGGTAAATTGCAATTTATACTCTTCCAGCACTATATAAATTTTAATACCCATAATTGAATTTACGAAGTAAATAAACAATAAAGGACAAAAAAATATGAATTTATTTCTAAAAACATGTATCCGATTATATAGAACATCAAACAAGATGTATTAGAAATAAGTTGAACAAACGCGCTAAAAGCAAACTTTCTTGAGCCATTCAATTAAAAAAATTACTGCGCCCATTTAATCTTTTTAAAGCTATTATCCATTATATTTGCATGTTAAACAAAGAATTCATTAATAATAAAATATTCCGGATGCTTTTAAAAAAATTTATTATAGTGAAAGAATAATTTTGATGCATTAATTACCCTATTATTCATAATTATTTGTTTTTTGAAATCTAATTAAAGTATGTCCCCACTAAATTAATTTTTCGCTTGAATTCATTTATTGAAAGACAGTTAAACCTAAAACACTCTCATGAACAGCCAAATAATTGGAGAATTGAAGTACTGTAAAATATAAAGTGTGCATTTTCCTAATTTTTAATACTTTAAATAGAGTTTTAGCAGTATGAAAAATGAAGCTTTCAGGAAAGTAACTCACTCGGGAAATTGCAAAGATATCAGTATCTTTCACGTGAAGGCGAAGAATGGGAGTTCGATTTCTGCAATAATCAAAATTTTTTAAATAAATTTTCAAAAATGCTTGAGGTTTGGAATGAAGAATTTTTTTTCTTCAAAAATTAAATTGTAGAAATCTTACGCTTTAGGTTCAATTCTGTTTTCTATTCATAACATCTTTGTCGTAAATTGTTGGTCACTTCTCCTACCTAACCTTAAGATTCAGCTTTTTTTTCAAGAAGATCAACGGAAGATTGCGAGGAAATTCGTCTTCTATTTAGCCACTAAACATTATGATTATATCATATGTATATACATATTTATATTAATTGTAAATATTTAATAAAAAATAACTAAAATAAAAATTTTCATCTTTGGACAAAGTAGAAATTGATTTAATTTTTTTATTTATTATTAGTTGAATGGTTGTTGAATTTTGAAAGGAAATGTATACTGATATACAATATTGTCAATTAAATAAAGTTATTGATACAATGTTTAATGATTGTA